>JAGDQP010007823.1:49113-65574 GCA_022664845.1 Lepisma saccharinum | reverse complement strand
TCTATCCCAGAAGTTACCATTATATTAAAGCTAATATCCACTTAACTTACGCTGAACGTCCCTCTCGTATTTGCGAATGCTCAAACCTTTATCTAAGTTACGCTCGAGTAGACTTCTCTTTAGCCCCCAAATAACATAACCTAAAGTCTACGTAATATTTGCCCCCACAAATAGAAAAATAATTTCTCTATAATTAAACACAATTGCAAGACGAAGCCAGACGTTCACAGGACAATTTCTAGACGTTCACACTAAGTTCTATTTCCCGTCAGACAAGTGAGCTCCGAACAACTCTGTTCAGTAGACCTTATCGACAGTTGAAAGCGAACACACTAACCTCTCGGCCACCCCGAGGTATTGTAACTTAGGAAGTAAGAAATAAGTTGGGCGCAAGCGGAATGAAAACTCTGGTTGTCTCGGTGGCAGCTTGAACTCGTTTATAAAACTTTAAGCTACGACTGATACAGTAATTTCGTCTCTGTTGTCACTTCATAAGTTTGATGTGAAAATAAGTTGTTCGAAGTTTCGGCGGACGTATTGTAAAACGTAAGTGCATAAGAAAAGTTGAAAGCTAACTTTCAGAATGACGTAGGAGACTTTCGTGATCTCTTATGCACGTTATTTATGATTTTGAACACAAAATTTAGAAAATCTTAGAGAAATTTATATAAAGTGTGAAGTGACTGTGGGATCCGGCGAAAGAAGGAAGAGAGCTTTATGAACTTTTTTTTAATGTGCTTATTCTTGCCGTAGACGAAAAAGCAATCGCACTGAATTATAGATTTTTTTGTAAAGTTTGACCTGATTGTTTACAATCAGTTTTGAATAATTTAATAACGAAACACTTTAAATATAACGAATATGGAGACCATTGTATGTTAGTGAAAACGAATCTAAACTACAGGGTTGAGTTACTCGTAAACCGAGGATAGCTTTTTTCCCCAAGACACTTTTAGGTTTGAGGTTATTTTCAACACACCGTAGCTCTCATACATATAAATCATCAATTTCGGAAGACCGGCAGCCTGATGTGTGGAAGTTGGTGTGCGAGAATATCAGAAGCACTTGGTACACTTTTCCATCACGCGATGTCGTGACGTCTAATCGGTAATGACGATCAATTTTGCTAACACTTAATTTGGGTTTTAAAGAGAAAATTTCAGTCTGTATACTTCGTTCTCACTCGCTTGTCTTTTGCGTTGCATTACTTTCTGTATCGTTTTTCACGCTGTTCTTCATTTATAACATTACTGCAAGAGGATTAAATGAACGGTAGATATCTGGTTTATCTGCTGCTAGTGAAAGGAAACTACATATGGGGTCGACGATATAAAACGTATTTAATCTTATCCTGCCCATTAGTTTCTAATGAAAATGCACTCCTCATATTTCTGTTTCGTTTTTAACTGTTTCTAGTAACACGATAATTTTCAGTCAAATCGTGCTGATATTTCTGAAAGAGGAACAAAAAAAGGTTCGTTTTAAATCGTACCAACGGTGTTTATTTTCGCTTGCCTTGAGTGAGCATACGTAATACTTTATAATTCTCTCTATTGCCAGGTTGATCTTTTTATTATTATTATTAACTTTAACTGTTTAACAATACCCTTCCAAGACCTTGATATTATTGTAGAATATATAACTGTACATGGTTTCCCCGATATTATGTTAGCAGTACATTACTTTACACCAGATACTATGCCGTTAATATTTAAAAATTATTGTAATGGGTTCACGAATTATGCTATGAAAAAAAACAATGTAAAATTATATTCCTAGGCGATATACTAATACACCAGGAATCTACTGGGACACTGGAGAAATCACAAGTAAAAATTCTTCTATCAAACAAAAGGCACAAAGCACTCTCGAACTGTCTCAGTTTCTCAACATGGAACAGATAAATAAATTACCTAACGACCACTCGCTCAACTCAATATTGGATATCTTGTTAACAAACATACAAGGGTCCAGGTTACATACTATTAATATACAGCTGATCAAACCTGATCGATATATCCTATATTTTGTTTGAGTGTGACATTGTGAGTGACTTATCAAATACTACTAACTCTGATCAACCTTCCGAAAACAGAGAATTATTATATTTCTTATATGCTAATTTTTATGTCTGTCTCTGATCTTACCAAATTGCATAACTATGTAAACTCACAAGCTTATCCCAATTGTAGCGACCCCGGATCGGTTTGTCGCAACATGTCTTACCCTCTCCCCGTTATGTGTATCTTCTTTTTCTTTTTACTCGTGCTTTGTCGGTGATATTTTTTTTATTCTTAGGCGACTTCGGCTTACTCCAAAGTGTTTTATTTGTCCAGATGTCAAAGAAGCCGAAACATTTCGGTTATCTCTTTCATTGTTGTATTGGCGGGATTTTTATTCTTTATTGTTCATTTTATTACTTAATTATTCTTTGCATACTTTATTCCCTTATTTTCTTCAACATTTTTTCTTTCGTTTTAAATCTTCATAAATAAATTTAATTGTCTGATTGTTGATTTATTTCGTTGAGAAATTTAAGTGGTTAAGTCACACCTCCTTCCGCTTTTTGTTTCTGATTCGATCCTCGTCTCTGATTGGCTGTTGCCGATCAGACAGTACTGTTATGGCTGTCGACTTGTAAAAGCTGCACTGATAACGGCTGCCCTCGAAAATTCCACATATGAAGTAAATAATTATACAGCCCAGTATTTAAAGTTTATAGAAATCAAAAGCAGCCTCGTCTGATGAAATATATCAATATTTAGTAGCCGCCTTCTTCAAACTTCAGCAAGATGGAAGCTGAATTAATATTTTGCTGTTTGGCGTTTTCATCGTCCATATTATAAATAGTTGGAACTGGAAGCGGACGACATGAAGCATTTGGTGGTTCGTCAGTGTGTGAGGTGATTTTGTGTTATATATGGTGTGCTGTTTTTTTTTCCTATCGTTTTCCTCAAATAAAAACAATCCTCTGTGGTTCTAAGCCCCTTTTCTTCAGTGTGTGTGAAGTGATTAGTGTACCTTTAGTATGTCAGTGGTGTGCTTTTCTTGTGGAAACATGAGTGAAGTGGATATGTTCGCTTAATTTGGCAGACATCGGGGTCAGTTTACTTTCATGTACATATTAATGTCTTACAATTTCTCATTCTCTCTGTGAAACTCAAGTCTGGTACACACATGTTTAGATGGCGAAATTACAGCACGTTAACTCTGATTCGATAAGCGTTGAATGTTATTTTTTCTTGCACTATAGTTGATACTACTTTTCAAATGCACGTTCTTTTCCCACTCAGCATTTTGGTTTGTTTATTTCAGAAATTGGTTTAGTTTAAATCTCTACAGGATGTCCGTTTTGTTTAACGTAAAATTAAATGATTCGTAATGTTCTATTTCGATAACAAGCGAAATTCAAAACTCCGTTGGATTCTCAAACCGTAAGCCATAGAATTTCGTTCTGTAAATTTATTCCTAACCTGATTACAGTATATCTTGACTGCATTATCAAATTGGAGGTTAGGTTGTGTTAAATACAAAAGTGGAAAATACATGCGAAATATTTGACAACGAATTTGAAATATCAAAGTTACATTTCTGCCCAGTAGTTATATTTTGTAATTAATCTCGCAGAAAGAAATGTTATGCGTCGGTGATTGTGGAAACTTTGTTTAACTGGGCTAAAAAGTAAAATGTCTATCATATTTGGAAATTGAAAGTAACCAATCTTTTTTTGAAAAATAAGTTTGTGAAATCTTGCCTCTGCTCTTAGGCAGAGCATTTTTGTAAACAGTTAATTTACCTTCTGATATGTGAAATTAACAGCATATTTAAAAACACGTTTTCATGTGCTAAAGATTCTCTTGAGAAACATTTTTTTTTTAACGAAATTCAGCAATCAGTCTTTTGCATTCCATTGTTATTCTTAAGCAAGAATAAATAATATTTTACCAGATATTCTTTGGGTTAAGGGTTTTATTAAGAAGTAGGTAGTTTACCATCACTGTGGTATTACCATAAAGTTTCCCAACCTTTCGCTATTTCAGTCCGCGTAGTGTTATTTGATGTGTAGATGAGAAAGTACTTCAGCTGAAGTTGTTTGATATTTTGATTCGATGCTTCAGCAAACATTAGGGAATAGTCAAATCAGTTCAGCTCATCTAAATTTCGTGATTAATGTTAACTAGTGCGAGGCTGCGTTGAGCCTTGCACATTTTAGGGGCCTAGTTGTGTTAGGTCACTAAAATAGTGTTTTGTGTTCTGCTTTCCTGCGAGATGTTCTCACCCGTCTTCCCTCCCCCTTTTTGATGGGGGCCTTCTCCTTCGTGTTCTAGCTTTCTGCCAACTTTCTGCGTTTTCGGCGCCTCTTTTCGGTCTTTTTTCATGCATGCTTCTTGGTTCTAGACTAGTGCGTGTTTTATCTTGGATGGTTCTAGGCTGAAGCAAGGCACTGATGGGTAGGTACCCGCCTTTTCTTCATGTCCGATAGCGGCTCTCTCTTTTTGTTTTGTGCCCTCTCCTGTGGCGTAATGTAGGCTTGTCTCCCAGGTATGTTTTGCCACGTTATGTGTAGTTTTGGGTAAGCCCCCTCTGGCCCCCTTGTTTGCTTTTGTGTCTACCTTCCTCTGAGGAGAAAGTCCGGTACCTTACACAATGGACAAGGGTTTATTGAAAGTTTGTATCAGTATATCTATAATAGCCTTAACCAACATGTACTGAAAGTTGTACACTAGGCTGGGCACAAATTTTACAAAGATCCATGGATGATCAAGGAACTTAGAAGTTTGATAAATAAGAAAGCAAGTTATTTTGTTAAGTACAAAGAAAAAAAAATAGATTAAAACTGGTATGATAAATTCGCTTTTCTGCGAAAACAAACTAAGATTATGTACAACGCTTCAAGAAAAGACTGTTTCAAAAAATTAGAAGATAACTTGTGGCGAAATGGTAGCTATTTTTGGAGTGTATTTAATAAGAAAAAAAAAGAATTAATGTAATCAGTAATATCAACCGTAATGGGACTTTGTTAAATCAAAAGTCTTCAATTGTAGAATCATCCATGAAATACTTCGTAGATGGCTTCAATATCCAAAGAGACAATTTGATACTCGATTCCCAATCTAATGAGAACAATAATGTCATAAATATTCCTAAAATTACAAATAATTTAGTTAGATAAGTCATTAGAAAATTAAAAAAATCATTCAACTATAGGAAATGATTTGATACCAAATTATGTAATAAAAGGTTTTTCTCAATATTTGGCTCCAATTGTGACTGAATAATTTAATTTTTCACTTAGGCAAGGTGAAATCCAGTGGAGTGGAAATCAGCTTTCATTATTCCCGTCCACAAGGGTGGTGACTGTTCCTCATTATCAAACTATAGACCAATTATTATCTTAAATACTATGGCTAGAGACTATTTGAATCTATTGTATGTGAACAGCTGCAGTTTGAAATATATGTTCAAAGAAGAGCAACATGGCTTCATTCCAGGAAAATCTATGATCACAAGTCTTTGTCAGATTACAAATAAAATTCAGGGTTATATTACAAGAAGCTCTCAATGTGATGTTATTTTTATAGATCTGGGTAAAGCATTTGATAGTGTTCATCATATGGTTGTAATAAATAAACTTAGTAAGATTGGATTATCTCCCACATATCTAATATGGTTCGAGAGTTTTCTATCTAGTAGAATGTTTAGAATTAAAATAGGAAATGTCATATCTAATGAAGGTAAAATAAGTAACGGTATTCCCTAGGGATCACCTTTAGGTCCACTTCTATTTAATATAGTACACTGAAGTTGTAAACACTCTAAACTGTTATTATATGCCGACGATCTAAAGATTTGTAGAGAGGTAATTAACTATAGTGACAACAAATTATTGCGAGATGATCTCAACAGTATAACTGCATGGTGTACCAAGAATAAAATCGGGGTTAATGCTGTCAAAACTAAATTCATTAGCTACACTAATAAGACGCAATTTACTATATAAGTAACTATAGAATAAACGAAAGTGATGTTTTGAAGCTAAACTCTATCAGTGATCTTGCAATTTATTTTGATTTAAACTCAAATGTAATAATCATATCACAAGAATTACAGGTGAAGCTATTAAATTTATAGGATACATTTTTAACCACTGGTATGAATTTGCCAACATTGACACGTATTTAACACTTTACAAAACTCTTGTAAAGGCAAAATTAGAATATGCTACGTCGGTGTAGAATGACGTGACTAAAATAGCAATAACACTATTGAATCTGTACAAAAATATTTTATTAGACTGCTATGTTACAAAGTTAATTCGCCGTATTATTCGTACGACTACAGCTACTGGTGTGATACCTTCAAACTTGAAACTTTGGAGCAATGAAGGAAAAACATAGACAAAAAAAATCCTAGCCAAGATTTTGGATAACACAATTCAAAGCTGTTATTTTATAGAAAAACTCAGTTTTCTTATACCATTGTACAACACTTTTAAATCGAATAATTCGCCATTATAACGAATAATACACCTCCACATTTGTCGTTATGTTCTGCATTTATATGATAATTTGTATTTAATAAACTTATACTTGTATTAGATAATTCAATTTAAATATGTTGTAGTTACGAAAACTTTTTTTTTTCAACAACTCTGACTTCATAGTTGGTGTCATTTTCTGTGTTATTTTGTATCCAATTCTTTACCTACATATGTAACCAATGTGTATTCTTATGTTGCTGTGCTATATTGGCATTGTACTGTTCATAGCACTCTAATAAAGAAATCAAATTATTATTATTAAAGTGTTCTAGGGATATTTTCCATATTTTATGGCTCAATGTAAGATTTGTTCTTTTTTGTTTGCCCTTTCGAACGGTAAATAGCGCTTTTTTAGTTCAAAATTGTGCACAATTAGAGTTTGCGACCATTTTCTGGAACTATCGTATATTTTTATTCATAATTTCCATTGTTGCTTTTACGACTGAAATGATTCTGTGAACTATATGATTTCAGAATCATTGCTCAGTTAGCCGTGAACCGATTATATATGTAACCTAGAGAATGTGTAAATATATGGATTTTTACAACTTGAACGTAAATATAAATGATTCTTCAATTGGTTCTGTTGAAAATGTGGTCAATTTTGTTTGTTCTATGCTTTCAGGATTGTGTTGCAATTCTTGATCATATCTTTGATTTAACATATATTTGTCCCATGTGTTATTAACGTCAAGAATTAATATGTTTAGAATTCGCTATTCGCTCAAGAATTTGCATTGCACTCGGAGAAGCACGAAGTCGATGCACAAAAACCAGTATCCGTACAGACAATACTGAGTGGTGCTTTATCGAAAAAATGAATGATATCCCTTATTATTTCCTAGATTTCTCCCACCAAATCGCAGAATGTTCAATGGAGCCAGACTGACGCAAATTCTCGAGACATGTACGTTTCTGGAAATGTCACAAAATCGTTATAGTTGTAGTTTCCAAGGGAGAGATTCTTAGGTAATAGCTTGGGTCTTGTCAGTGGACCTGCTGCTGTTTGATATGAAGTTCTGAGTAACTGAGGAATATATCGATTGATACTTCATCGTAGGAGGAGAGTTTCCAACATTGAAAATATGTGCAACAAACAAAACTTTAGCATCAAGATGCTGTTGTATTGATGGTTTATTCCTCCAAATCGATACTGGGAAATCTAGTGTAAATTTCCAAAGAGTATTTTTATATACTCGTAATGTTGACCATTCACTGAAGTAGTCCAGTCTCAAACTTCAAAGTCATGAACTCGAAGTCGTGAAGTTGGAAATTAGCTTCGATTGTGCGTATGATCAACAGAACGTACTATACTAAATTCACTATAACTTTGGAAGTACAACACGTCTTACCACAAAAATGGGTCAAAATACATTACGCCAACTGTACGCATTGATGATAGTAAGAAATGTATTTTTTTTTAGCGTCTTCAAAAATAGACGTACCTATGAAGATAATTTAGCTTCGTTGTTCATCTCGTAGTAAATTTTAGAGGTGATGTAAAGTTTCGTTTTATTACTGCCACACACCTTTCAGCGGCAGTTTTGTAGCAGAAACTTCAGATTTGCTTTCACGTACCTTCGAGATCTCTATCGTCACTGGTTACGTAGATATGACGATGTATCTCACTAGTACGTCATCGCGTAACAGAAAATGCTAAACCTATCATGTTTCAGTCACTGTCCTCAAGTCTAGCTACGTTTTCTTATGAGGTTTGTTCTTCAGTCTTGATAGGCGATCTTGGAGGTAGGATTCATCTGGTCGTTCCTTCGTCATATGTTTGCTTTTGCTAAATGACATCACCCTCAGACCTGAGAGCAGTTTAGGTCTCAGTATATAGTATTCTATAAGACAAAAGAACTTAGTGATTACGAATTCTTTTCCGTGCTTGTGCAAGTATGGAGAAACCATCAAGAACAAACTTAAAGCAGCCCTCTACATACATACATTCATACGCAGTTTATTTCTTGTCTTGTGAGTCTATAAGTTTTTCCTTATTTCGTGTATACATTTTCCGTTCCCTTCTATGTAATACAACCAACGTAGATTTAATTCCACCAGATTTAATTTACTTTACTGAACTTAATTATGTTCTCAATTTTGATAGAAAAAATGGCGGATGGGGAAAAAAAATATAATCCTCTGAAGTCGCATAGTCTGACGGGACTGAAATAATATTTGTGACAAGTTGTCTGCAGTGTACATAACAAAAACTATACAAGATTTAATTGCAGTTAGGAATTGCCGAAATAACATGTTAGGTAATAGTAAATAAAAGTCAACGAAGATAAATTAAATGGAAGACGGAGTCCACATTTGCTAGGCTGGAGAAGCAACTGAGGCCTAAGCTCTTCATAACTCTGAGGGATGATGTCCTTCTGTGAGCACTCTTCCGAGGAAAAGGATGGTAGTGATTAGGTTCCGAAACTGTATAGTACACCTCACTCGCCTGGTGATACCTGAGGGAAAATCTGAAAAATTTCAGGATGGCGTCAGCTGAATTCGAACGTGCGTGCCTCCTCAGTTCTTATCAAAGGTGCTTAATTTTAAATACTGAACCACGTGGTCAGAGTCGATTTGCTTTTATCTGTTATTTCAAACCGTGATCGATTCAATTAAATAACTTTCAGATTACGACAAAAATATTTCATTAAACAAGTTGAACCAATTAGCAGAATTAATTTAAATATGTATAGAAAAACTAATACCAAGGTGTTTCGGTTATTTTTTTACAGACAATAACGCAAATTTCAATAGCTTTTAAACCTAAGATTTGTGTTAATTTAAGTTTCATTATAAAACGTTCTTTAGATAGGAAGATAACATTTAATCATGTGGAGAAAACTCGAAAAAGTAAAGTGACTAATTAAGTTTCAAAGTTGAAATGAGGGCAACTTCCGATTTTTTCTGTACATCAAGCCTCTGTAGGTACAGATATAATTGATTGGCTAATTAAGCTTCGTATTAAAAGTATTTATGGAATGATATTCATTTTCAGTTAGTGTGGAATTTTCAGCAGCATGCTTTAATTAATTTCTTTTATGCGTTTGCCATAAAATACAATTATTAGATTTTTTAAAAAATATATATAATTAACAATGCATTTCATTTTTTATTGCATTGCACCCATCACTCTCTGTAACGAGAGAGTGAGTGAGTGGGAGTTATTATTACGTCTTCGGTACAATTTTTAAAAATGGTAGTGGATTATATTTTGTTTGTTTCATCCCTTGTCAAAAATGAAAGAAAGAATATCACTACAGGCGATTTTTGGCAAAGTGTGCGCAATAGCAGGTTTTATATATGAAACACAAACTCTTAATAAGAGGCGTTGATTGTTCTAGTTGTTATTCCGTTTGGGTTTTTCAGGAAATTTGTAAGTACTGAGAGGCAATGCCAAATTAACATTTGCACATACTAAACGTTTAACGACACTGGCAATGAAAGTAATATCACTAGGGAACAATTGTACCTTGATGAGTTTCTGTGTAATTAATAAATGAATCTCGTGGATTTGTCAATACTTGGTGCACCTGCTTAGTCTTCGTTGTGACTGATATACTTTGGTGAAATAAAGGATAAGATTCCCGTCTTTGCTACACTAAACTACAACGTAACTTAATGATAGCTTAGGATCACTTACAATAACACAACTTGTATGAGGACTAGGCACTTTATGCATTAATCATCGGATTAAGTAATTTTGCTTTGTGTATGAAACTTGTTTATTTCATTTGTATTGTAAGTAGGGTATTATTTAATATGCAAATAGCTGTAATATTTTTCTGTTACCCATGTTTTATGTTAGTACTTACGTGGGATTTAAATGTCTCTATTTTTAATATAAGTACAATTCCTCCCCAGAATTCTTCTTTGTAGTATCATCATCACGGGAGGTGTAAGTATTTGTATTACTTCAGAGAGAAAATAGTTCGAAAAATTATTACATTGGACGTAAGCATTTTATCATCGTCGCACATCTCATCGTCTTAATAAAATGATTAATGATATACCCTGAGATACTGTAACCTCGTCGTTATAGGAACAAACGTCGTTATGGAAACGAGGAGTTTCTTTTTCGAAATCCATTGACGATAACGATAATCTACATTACAGAAGTATGTAGGGAAATGAAACGTGTGCTCATTATATTCAGTAATGAACAAAGATGCCGAGTAGAGACTAGTATCATTCTAATTTCACCTTTCCACGAAAAATTTAGTCGCAGCCCTTTCTAGGTAAAGTAATTTTTAAGATCTACTGGGTCGAAATTTTAAATTTGTATTTTTTTATGGTTTTCGGGTATGTATTGTTCAGGCCGGGAAGGGGAGTCGGCCAGTGTCTAAGTTGAAGATACCATCTGCCTGGTGAGATTGAGGGAAAAACCCGTAGAAACCTGTCAGTATGACCGGCCGCTGGGGACCTCCCGAAGATAAACCAACGCTCAGCTACGACCGCTCGATCTTCTGGGTCGGAAGAAGGCTAATGTTCAACTACTACAAGAACGCCACTATCACCACTGCATCGTATTGTAACCAATCTTCGAAGTAAAGACTGTAAACAAGGGTTGTTTTTTCAACTTCATCAGACTGCGAGAGCTGCTGTATTCCGGGACTATCCCTTGTATTATGTGAATAGCAGTAACAAATTAGTAGTATATGACGTGGACGTCAGGAATGTGATTTTGCTTTGAACCATGAAGTAACTGCTAAATATATCATGTTCGCATTAGTTTGTCATTTTATTCACTAATGAACATTATTCGTTAAGAATTGGCTCGATAATTACTACCACTTCTATATCACAACCTGAAGCTGATTTTGCTTATAAACTATGAATTAATATGAAAACCTTTTTGATATAAAAGTATACAGCGAAACGGGGAGATAAGCTACAATCGGTGATGAGACGAATGTTCTAGATTCATGTGTTAGCAACATTGGGTTGCACGCCAAATCAGTGTACTGGAAGCTTCTGTTCATGAGAGACGGCGTTAAAACTTTTTGTGCGATCTGTGTGAATTGCAGCTGAGTTATTAAAATTGTTCGTTGAGTATATTATGAAAACATGAGCACAAACTTACCTCAGTAGCCGTGTAATCTAGGACGCTGGGAAGGCGTTCATGAGGTTGCGGGTTCGAATCTCGCGTAGGGTATGGATATTTGTGGATTTTAAACTCATTGCATTCATATCTTTGTGACGGGCCGAAGTCTATGGTTACTTAAATGGTTCATATAAAATAAACTTCCACAAGAGGTTTTGTAGGGAAAGATTTTACTCAAGGAGCTCTGGACGACATGCAGATTTGAACTACTTTCAAATACAACATTTAACACTGTGATTATCTTAAATTTTACTGTGGATATATTTATATTAAGGCCTTGTATTCATGCTTAATTTAATTAAAATAGGCTGACAAGGTAATCTCAAGCTTGATTGTAAAAACACACAGCAAGGGTTATATAAAAAGAAAACTTTATTTTTATATGGGCCAGCCTAGTAACTTTGAACTTCGGCCCGTCACGATTCGTCTTTAGCTGTTAAGTGTTAAAATCCACACCCATGCCCCGGCCGGCAGCAAGGGTTATAGTTTCAATGTTCTAACATAATCGTTCTCAGATGACACACTAATAAACACTAACAGTTAATGACAATCACCAGAAAGTCAAGAGATCCTTTCTACGTCATTCGCCAATAACGTCCCAGAATTCGTTTACTTTCCAAAACTAAACAAAATTTAACCAATCACTGTTCTTCGCTCACAGGCCACACCTATCACAACCTTGTAACAGGAAACAACATAACAGGGAAACTTAATCGAGGCACACAAATATTCTAGACAAATAAATGCGTAAGAAATAAATAATTAAATAATAAATATAAAATAAATAAATAAGCCACAAATAAATAATAAGCAGGTTAATTAAGTAAATAATAATTAAGAACAAAAGGGCGGGGAGGGGGCTACAGAACAGCCCATACTTTCTGGAATTCTTTCTCCGCTCTTCTCTTCCCAGCATATCTTTTGTTTCCTCATTTATACTCAACCCACCATTCCAGTTCATCGCTTTATCTCCCGTTTCCTTAATTCTCCTAGCTTCTTTCCACTTCCTAAATTTTACATTTTACGTACGATATATATTTGCCATAAAACATATCTTCCATATCTTGAGCATTATATCACCACACTACAGCATTTCATTCTGAGAAATGACATTCTTCTTTCGAGTTCCTTTCATATTGAAGAAAAATATTTTCTTTTTACATCTTTAGAACGCAAAAAAAACGCTTCAAATAGCGTAATAGCTACTTTCAGATAAGTGATTGTACCCAGTATCACTTTTAAATTATGTTTCCTATGCTGTGATTGATAAGTATATGGTTTTGGCCATATTGTTATGATCGGTTGTTGTTTTAGTTGCTAGCTAAGGTAAACATTGCCGGCCATGTTGTAATACCTTTTGGATGTTTGCTTTTAGGAGTCCTGTTTCATATATTATTACGACTGCATTATTTATGGGAAATTCATATAATGTGTGAGATCTGTCTGGTGAATATATAAAGTGTATATACAATGATTCATATGTGTTGTACTCATTTATACACTCGTCTACATACATAATTATATACGGCCGCTACTGATTATACAGCATATTTGGCGCAGACGAATGGTGTCCGAACCTCCATCTATTGGTTTTCTTTTTCCTGGATTAAGTTGTATTTCCTAATAGTCCAGGCGCATTTGTAAGTTCGTGGGATTTTGAATGAAGGGATGTTGCGGGTAGATGGAATACCTTCATTAGAAGGTACCTAATCATGTGGTACCAGGTGGCAAGCCGAAAACTGTGGCAGGGGACCGGGAGGGGGGGAAACAAAATGGCCGCCGGTAAAGTTCGTCTCTCTGCTTTTAAAGTGCTATAACTTCTACAAATTTTAAATTAAAACGTTCGTGGTTGTGCGAATAATTTAATAACACATTAGAAATTCCATTTTAGGATAATTTGTTCCCATAGCGGCGCCATATTTTAAATATGGCGTCCTTAAATCCCAAAATTAATTATTATCAACCCCTTTTCTTTTTATTCGAAGGGAAATAACTCGTAAACTACCAAAATTATGCGAAATAACCCTGAAATAAACGTTGTAGGGAAGTTCAAGGACTTTCCAACGAGTTATGTGCTATTTCTGTATCTTTAAAACTAACGGAGCTAGACTAGTTTATGTAATGGTAGGTGTATGGCTTATGGCTTTTAATGCAGGACCAGAAAGATTGGTCTGACACCTACATTTGTAAGTTCGTGAGTTTTGTGTCAAGGACCGTTGCGGGTAGGGAGAATGCCTTCATTAGAAGGTATTTAATCATGTGGTACCAGGTGGAAAGCCGAAAACCGTGGCAGGGAACCAGGAGAGTTGTAACAAACTGGTCGCCGTTGAAATTTGTCTCTCTGCCTTTAAAGTGCTATCAGGGTGAGTCATATGTTCGTGGCGGTGGGTGGCCCCGCCCACTTGATGCCGGAAAACCATGCGCAACGTGTAGAACAGTTGAAGGTGGTGGTAGCAGAAAGCGTGTCACGTGTCTATTTGATCACAACGTTAACGGTGTGTGGGAGGAACTACGTGTTGAATACACAGTTGGCAGGACAATGGCTGAGGAGAAACTTGTGTGTCGTGTGCTTCTGTGCCATTACTGGAAAAAGGGGTTGAATGCAGCAGCAGCGGCCAAGGATATTTGTGCCGTAGAAGGTGAAGGTAATGTCCACCAGTCCACAGCTAGAAAGTGGTTTCAACGTTTTCGGTCTGGTGACACCTGTCTCGATGACATGCCCAATAGTGGACGCCGTGTGACGACGGATATCGATGCCCTTCTGAACACTGTTGAAGGAAACCCAGGAACCAGTACCCGTCAGCTAGCAGATGAGGTCCAGACATCACAAACCAGTGTTGTTCGTCATCTGCATCAACTTGGGTTTCGCTCCAGGCAACCGAGAATGGTTCCCCATGATTTGACTCCCGCTCAAGCTCAACAACGTGTGACCCTGTGTGAAGAACTGCTTCGAAACCCAACTGACGACAGGTTTTGGCGGCGGATCATCACGACCGATGAAAAGTGGATCTTTCTTCGTTATCCTGACACCGGAAAACAATGGCATCGACCAGGTACCGAGGCGCAGCCAGTGGTTCAAAGATGGCGGTTTGAAGAGAAGACAATGTTGTGTGTGTGGTTTAATTTCGAAGGTCGGGTGGACTGGGAGCTCGTTCCACATGGTCGTTCCATAGATGGGACATTGTATGCTGAACAGCTGCAACGGGTATACGACATTGTGCGCCGTCGTTATCAAGCACTGGTGAACCGAAAGCGACTGCTCCTCCAATTTGACAACGCTCCATGCCACAGGTCAAGAAGAGTCCGCCAGCACATTGCGGACATGGATGGCGTGGACATTTTACCACCACCCCCTACAGTCCCGACCTTGCGCCATCTGATTTTCATATGTTTCGTTCCATGGCACACTTCATGCGGGGCAGACAATTCCATTCCGTGGATGATGTGACAACTGGCATTACTAAGTTCTTTGCTTCAAAGCCTGCAGCCTGGTATCGTCAGGGGCTTGTGTCACTTGTGGAACGTTGGAGAAGGACCATACAGTGTGATGGGATGTACTTCGCCGAATAGGCTTCTGTGGTACAGGGGGAGGCGGGTGCTGCACATTATCCATGAACACGCTACTAACATATGACTCACCCTGGTATAGCTTCTACAAATTTTAAATTAAAATCTTTGTGGTTGTGCGAATATTTTAATAACACATTAAAAATTCCATTTTACGACAATTTGTTGCCATAGCGACGCCATATTTTAAATATGGCTACCTTAAATCCCAAAATTATTCTCGACCCCTTTTGATTATATTCAAAGGGAAATAACTCGTAACCTACCACAGGTAGGCGAAATAACTCTGAAATAAACGTTGTAGGCCAGTTCAAGGGCTTTCCAACGAGGTATGTTCCATTTCTGTATCTTTAAAACAAACGGAGCTAGACTAGTTCTTATGTAGAAAAGAGAGTATTCTTATGAAAATTTTAGAGAATGTCGGCAACCCTACAGAAGAGGATGAGAAACCTGTAGAAGAGATGCTGCTCCAGGAAGATGAGAATACCAGTTCAGAAAGTTGGAGAGAGAAAAAATCGGAAGTGGAAGATGATGAAAGAATAGAACTGGAAGAAATCGATTCAACAACACCCGTACTTACTAGCACTGAAGCATCAATTACACACAGATCAGCTGCTTCTTACTCTGTTGCTACTCTTGATGGCATGGCGGAACCCCAAGCGTTGATAAAGGCAGCGCATGTTAACACATGCATCGATTTGTCTACAGAATTCTGCAAAAGAATAGAGTCAACAATCTTGAAATACCATGAAACTCACCTTGTTTTTTGATAAGTATGGAAATAAGTCATTAAAATTTATATGTAAAGAAAAGAGCAAGAGACAGCCCAACAATCGAATACAAAATATCTGACTCTGCCAATATCAAAAAAATATCACTATGAGAAATCTTCTGTCCCATCCAAAAACCAAAGATGCATTCACAGCTTATCTTTCAGAAAAAATTCTACTTTATGTAAGCAAGTTGGGAAAACACTTAGTTGCCAGCTGGAGAACAGAAGCAAAATCTTCAGAAGGGAAGGACATCAGTGAGTTAAAGAGACATGAAGAAGCAGATACAAAAATAATACTTCGCAGTCTTTATGCAGCGTCTCAAGGGGCACAGACCATCCACATAATGTCCCAAGATACTGATGTCCTTTTTCTGTCTGTGTGGTGGTCTAGACACTTACCTGCCAATACGAAGATTGTCACACGAGTTGGAGCTAATAAGAGGATGATAGATACTCATACTATCCGTACCTCTCTTG
>JAGDQP010007823.1:0-39191 GCA_022664845.1 Lepisma saccharinum | reverse complement strand
ATATATATATATATATATATATATATATATATATATATATATATATGCACATTTCAAACCGTTATTGTTGTGTCAGGTTTTCCAGTAAAATAAATTTTCTCTTGGCTTTTATTGTCAGTAACAAAATTTTAAAATTAATTGGGGTAACAAAATGATAATCGTTAGAGAAAAATAATATATTGAAAAGAAGTTGCAGTCATATCTAAATCTTATAAATGCGGTTGCAAAAATGTTCTTTTTTTCAGATTCACAGACAATCCTTGGACACAAACGCTTTGTTTCGGTTATTACTTTTCAGATTTAGAGAGGCATTTTAGTTTTGTTTTCGCTCTCATTTTTTTTTAATGCTTGTGGCGTTTACCATTTTAGTCGCTCGAGCCGCTGAATTGTGGTCAGATCCATAGTTATGCTTGGTTTATTTTATTTATTTATTTATTTATTTATTCTTTTCCCAGTGCGAACCAGAGGTTGTACGCACTTTTATCTACATCTCATTTTTTACACAAGTTTTTTACACAAGTTGCAAATCTTCACCTTTTCTCTACATGGGCACATACCAACTTTCTCCATATCTGTATATACACTAATACGTTGATGTACACAATACACATGATTATAATAAGTTGAAAACAACACAAAGCTAACACAAAGATAGACCAATAAACATTTTTGCATAAATCTTTAAATTTCATAATTTATCCTTTCACCCCCAATTCCTTCCAACGCTCCTCCCTGACCATAGTGGTATACTGCCCCACTGCTTTTATAGTCTTCGTTTCCATCCTGTCCTCCCCTTTTACTGCTCCAAATATTTCACCCTCAGTCAGATTTCCCAGAAGTATTTCTCTGGTTTCCTCCGTTCCCTGACACAAGAAAAGAAGATGTCTTTCGCTGTCCTCCTCACCACACAATGGACATAAGGGTTTACCTTCTTCATTATTTCTTCGTATTTGATTCCAGCCACCTAATCTAATCCACGCAATACCCCCCCTTTCTTTCTTCTCACAAACTGAGATATACTTAGCCCTTCCCCACGCTTCTTGCATCTACCCATGAAATGTCAGGGATACCTTTGTATTGCACTCCGCAATGATCTCTTGCCTGTCTATATCCACCATTCGTTCCTTCACCTGCTGCATCTCTACATTATCTATCCTCCTTCCCTCCCATACCCAACCCATACCTATCCTATATAACTCGCTTCTCACCTTCATTACCCACTGCCCTTCATTTCCCTCTTCCATTTGATGATACATGCAATAACTTTTCAATGTTTGTCTGTTCTGCTCACATAATTTCCCCCAGTACTTTATGGCCTGCCATTTCAACATAATTTCTTCCCTATTTGCACCCCATTCCCTCAAAACACCGCAACTAGCCGTGCCTACACTGACTCCCAAAAGCTTCTTGTAGAACTGTACTTGAATTTGTGTAGCCACCATTCCCCCTTCCATTCCCCATAGCTCTGCCCCGTACTTTAAGCCGCCTAAAATTACCGCCCTAAACATTCGTTCAATAAGTCTGGCTCTCATGCCCGGCATCTTGTGTACTGCCCTCATGAAACCCTCCAGTTCGTATTTCGCCTTGCCTTTACCCGATCTTATGTGTCGTGACCATTTCCCTGACATTGCTACCGTTAGCACTAGATATTGAAAATATTTAACCCGTTCTATCACCTCCCCCCCATAGGTCCACTGTTCTCCCCTCCCATACTTGTATCCATTTTTGAAAACCATTATTTTTGTTTTCCTTACATTCACTGCTAATTGACTGCCGTTGCAATAATTCTCTAAATTATTCAAAGCTCGCTGTAATCCATCTTTGGAATTCGCCAACACAACTAGGTCATCTGCATACATCAATACTGGAATCTCCCTGTCCCCTATTTTTGGTATATCCTGCCGTCCCTCCATAAGATAACCCGCAATATCGTTTATGAACAGCACAAACAGCAGCGGGGATAACACACACCCTTGTTTCACACCAAGCGTCGATTTTTGCAACTGTGTAACCTTATTCCCTTCGCATTTCACACAAAAGAATACATTATTATACACTGCCTGCAATGCTCTTATCATTTTTGCTGAGACGCCCTGCTCCCACAACTTTTGCCACAAAATATACCTATTAACCGTATCAAATGCCTTCTGAAAATCCACAAAGCACGCATACAACTTTCCCCCCTTATTCACTGTCCTACTTTTTATAAGCGTCTGCAATATAAATACATTATCCAACGTACTATACATTCTCCGAAACCCTGTCTGTAGCGGACTTATCGAATGTTTCAGCCCATTCCGTTAGCCTCCTACACAGTATTTTGCAATATGCTTTCCCCATAATCGGAACAATTGCCACTCCCCTGTAATTACTAGTATTATTTTTGTCTCCTTTCCCCTTATATATTGGACATATAATAGACTGTGACCATTTGTTTGGAAATTTTCCTTCGCGAAACAATGAATTTACTAGCTTGATCCCTATTTCCATCATATCCCTATTCTTTGCGGCCGCCTTGCACATTTCCCCTCCAATTCCCTCAATATCTGATGCCTTCCCATTTTTCAGACTATCTACCGCTTGCTTATATTCCATCTACGAAATTGCCTCATCTAAAATAGGTACGAAGTCTCCTATATAACGCGGGAAAGTATCCCCCCCTCCTACCTGCCTATTATCAACTTGTAAAATTTCCCCAAAATGCCGGTTCCACTGCTCTACTGTAATGTTTACCGCACTCTCCTTCCTTTTACGCAGCTGCCTTAAAATTACCCACAATTTGCTGGTGTCGTTGTTGCGTAATGCTTCTTCGATCTGCTCTTTTCTGCGTTCCTGCCATAACATTTTTTCTTGTTTGATAACCTCCCTGTATGTTCTCCTTTGCCTTATATAAATCATTCTGTCCTGCTCCTGTGTACTCATTCTATATCGCCGTAGCGCAATCTCCGCCTCTTTTTTCGCTCGTTTGCATTTAATATTATACCATCCCCAATCTTTATTACCCCTCCTATTATGCATATCTAGCTCCATGTGTCTAGCCGATCTCTGCATGCAGTGTGTGAAATAACTTGCCGCTGCATCCACATCTCCCTGTTCTATGTTTACTTGCACTTGGTTAATAAGTAATTTCGTAAGATCATCAGAGATAATATCCAAGAATCTTGCTTCCCCTTCCCCTGTCCATCTGTATTTGCGTATATATTCCCCTCCCTCTTCTTGCCTGACCTCTGATACGTTCCCTGATTTCGCTTGTTTATTCTTTAGTTTAATTATTAAAGGCATATGTGTCGATTCGCTTCTTATATCTACTCGAAATTCTTCTATCTGATCGACTAAATCTTCTGAACATATTGCGTAATCAATTACACTGCTTCCATAACTGCCAATGAAAGTATAATTTCCCTCCGAATCCGCCGTATGTTTGCCGTTTAGTATTGCTAGACCAAATGTTTGACATAATTCTATTAGTTGCCAGCCTTCCTTATTTATTATTTTATCCCTGCTTTTCCTAACATTCTTATACGTCCTGGTTGTTAGTACTCCCTGCCCCTCCCCTCCCCTCATGAACATCCTCCTCCCCTGTCCTTGCGTTAAAGTCGCCTACAATAATAACACTAGCTTCCGGGTATCGCTCCTCTATTTCGAAAAGACAAGATGCAATATTATCAAAAAAATTCTCACAAAAATACTGCGAACCTGCCGGTTGCCTATATACTGTAATTAAGCATATTGTTACTTTCCCTAATTGAAATTTTACCACCAAAATGCCATCAAAATCATTTTTTATTTGCTCCACCTGTCCCCCTATAGGTTCTTTGACAGTAATGAGGAGGCCACCCGGACATCTTCCTTTCCTGGCTAAACGCTTCATAGGTTTACAGAAACCCCTCCCTCCCAAACTCATTGGCATTTCTTCATATTTTTGCCACGTTTCACACAAAGCTATTATATCATGAGTATTCAAGTATTTCACAAGAGAGTTATCGGCTAGCTTTGCCAGACCTTCTACGTTCCAAGCAAGAATATGACAAACATTATTATCCTTACCTGCTCCCTCTTCCCTTAGTTTTACAGCATGATTATCCCTCTTGTCAATTCTTCCCTCCTTCTCTCACTTGCCTTTGTTGATTCTTGGGTCCCTCTGACTAACTGACACTGGCCGCTCTGATTTATTGCCTGACCACCCACTTCCCCTCACACCCACACTGGTCTCAT
This sequence comes from Lepisma saccharinum, assembly GCA_022664845.1. NCBI lineage: Eukaryota > Metazoa > Arthropoda > Insecta > Zygentoma > Lepismatidae > Lepisma > Lepisma saccharinum. The sequence goes on along the minus strand of JAGDQP010007823.1, from coordinate 34,976 downwards.
TCCCTGAAAGAGCATCACTTCCTCCCCCCTTGCATTCCACAGCGCCTCTGGCTTCCCTTTGACTTTCTTCTATATTTCTTCTTGGTAGTGTCGGCCAACCATCCGTCCACTCCCTTCGTCTCCCTTCACTTCCCCTCCTCACTGCTTGATCTCCCTGCCCATTTCTTGGATCACTCGTTTTGACACAAATTATTTCACTCATATCTTCCGAACACTGATATACACTATTGTTCACATGCAGTTTGTTAAATTTCAAATATGCTGTGTTCCCTTCCTGGCGAGCTCTCACCATTTCTGCCTGCAAATATTTCCTTTCCTCCATTACTCGCTTGGTGTAGTCTTCTCGAATGTAAATTTCCGTTCCTTTCAGCTTTCCCCGTTTGGCCAAAATTTCTTCCTTCTTCTTGAAACTAAGCAGTTTAATAATAATAGGCCTACACCCCCGCACTCTGTAGTTCAACCTATGCGCTCTCTCGATTGCTGCATCCACCACTTCAATTCCCATCACATTGGTCAATGTCTCGGTTATTTTATGTTCCGTCTGCTCCCATGTTTCTCCTCTATCTTCAGGTATTCCATCGAATATTAGGTTACTTCTCCTGCTCTGTCCTTCTAACCGATCCACAGCCTTTTCCGCTTCCCACACTCGTTGATGCAATTCAAAATTCTCTTCTTTTAACTTTTGATTTTCCCCCTCCACTTGATTCAGCCTTTCCACTACATATCCCAACTACTTTTCAATGTTCCCAAACTTATTGAATATTTCACCTGTTTTCTTGTTTAGTTCCTCTATTCCTGTCATAACCGAATCCAACATATCTAACTTTTTGTTTATCCTATTGATAGTCTCCGCATCAAGCACTTGATTCTTGTCCGTTTTCTCGCCGCCCGCCTTCGGGCTAGCTGCACTCATCTGGTCCCCATTCTTCTGCTTTGTCCTGCGTGAAGCCATTTCTCTTTCCCGACACTTGACCGTATTCACACCAAAAACGTAACACGTCCGTTCTCCTTCGCCACTCAGCACGAACTCCTTATGCTTGGTTAAAAGCGGTTGGAAGATATGATTTACATGGAATGAAAGTTCCAGGATGTTTTCATATTCATTTAATGACAAAGCGTTCCGAGAACATACAAGGGATGTACAATAAATAACCTTGAAACGAAGTGTTGATGTCGTAGATGGTATGTAATGTCTTCTAATAATTATGTATTTTTTGCAGGCCTATGTCCCCATACAATCCATACATAGTCCGGTGACACATATTTAAAGATGGCGGCCCCACTAGAGGTTTGCATCAAAGAATACCAGTAATCAGTCGTACATTTTCCCGTCCAGTAAAGCTGTGAAATCCATCGACATCCATAGAGAAATGACGCTCCAGTGTAGGATGTATGAATGTATACGTAAGTTCGCAGAAGGAAACACAATTTTGTTGGACTCGCTACGATCTGGTCGCCAGCACAGTGCAGTAACGGACGAAGAAATCAAGATCGCTGATGAGCTTTTTTCTCAAAACAGGCGCATCACTGTGGAAGAACAGTGAATAGTGAAACGTATTCTGATCTCTTGGTAACGTGTTTGAATCCAGCCATCACAACAAAATGGTGTGGTATTGATCACAAATGTTGCTCACTTTAGCATGGCAATACGCGCCCTCCATACGTTGCGTAGGACAACTGAAACCATCCGAGATATTAAATTTGAATGTTTGCCACATCCACCATATTCCTCTGACCTCACACCAACAGATTACCACATTTCTGCACGACTGAAGGGTAACTAAGTGGTCGAATTGTTGGTTCCGATGAAGACTTCGAAAAAGTAGTGCACGAATGGCTGCGGACGATACTCAAAGACTTTTTCTCTGCTGGAATACAGGAACTTCCCTAACGGTGGCGCACCTGCATTGAGAGGTGGACTATATACAAAAATGTATCGTGTTTTCCAGCATCAAAATAATAATAATAATAAATGTAAAAAACTATTTAAGGTTATTTATTGAACTACCCTCGTATTCTTGTTTAATTCTAGTTTGTTAGTCTTTTAGCGAATTAATTTTATGTAAAATAATAATAAGAGAAAAGACACAAACTTCACACATTTATCCGTTGTGCTTTTGGTAGAATAAATACTTTGTAACTATTATTCTCTGTTAGCTAGACTTTTTGTAATTATTTTGTGAAAATGATTTTCCTCGCTCTATAAGAAACCAGATAAGTGAGTTACTAGAAAAAACGCACGAGGTGCCAGAGAATTTGCGTTCATTGTCCCCCACCTTTACGTAGCAACTTTTACCCTAATCTTCACGTTCAAACTTTGTCCTTACCTCAGGGATTCTGCCAGACATCCCCTAATATAGTGTGTGGCCTTCCAAATCGTTGAACACTCAACCTTAACTAAAAAATATTGTAAAAAAATCTACATAAACCCTGCGCAACCGTATTTGCTTTGGCTTTACACCTCCCCCAAACTTAAAATCCTGGCAGAATCACTGCCTCACCCTCTCACTCACTCCCATATTCACATAGCAAGTTTTCAACTTTGCCTTCATCCTTTGATAATTCTGTGTTATATTTTAGAGGTCTACAAGCTCACGAGCTCGGTCCTCACGCTCACTCGGCCTCACAAATCAATGGTGGGCGTGAGTGAGTTCGAGGTTGTGAGTTTTGTGAGCTTGCAATGAGCGTGAGCGCGAGTGAGTAGGAGCTTTGTGAGATTGAAGAGAGGGTGAGTGCGAGCTTTGTAAGATAGAATGGAGGGTGAGCGCAATGAGTGCGAGCTTCGAGAGATTGAACGGAGGATGAGCGTGAGTGTGTGCGAGCTTTGAGAGATTGAACGGAGGATGAGCGTGGGTGAGTGTCAGCCTGAGAAAGTAAGCGGAGTGCGAGCGGGAGTGAGCGTGACGGTGAGTGAGTTTTTAACGAAATTACCACCTCTGCCCTCACCTCATGTTTCAGGTAGGTCCTCACGCTCACCTCTTCACTTTTCCCTCCTCTTCACCTTAGGTTGTCTGCCCCCGTGAGGGCCTTCCTTATGAGTTTGAACATCTGTATTGATCAGGACTTCAGCTGACCTGGCCCGATCCAAAACTTGACCAGAATGACCCGATTAACCGGATCTTGACCCTATTCGATGTGGTGTTGTTCTTGCTTGAATCAATCAGTCTTGTTATTTGTGAGATTCCTATGTATGGTACGTCTAAATATGATTCATTATATATACACACATTATTAATAGAAAGAAACATTTAAATTGAAATTACTTATTGTAAATGTTGAAAATATAATTTTCTGCACAAAGATTATTGAACTATAATAAACATAAGAATTTTCGGCGTCGTTTTTTTCGTGTTCTGGGAGGTAACACTCGCGGTTCCGATTAACCCTCAAAGAAGCACTGTACCTCAGCATTGTATAATTAGGAAAGAACTAAAAATTATATTTTGCCCTCGAAGTCAGGGAGTCAGGCCGGGTCCTGGTCGAAAACTTAACTCGAATGACCCGTTTCAGCTCTGGTTAGGATGTTGCTTTCCGAGTTGTAAATTGAATTGAATTTATTTTAAGGCCTTTAGGCATCTGAGGCTCAAGCCGGGAGAGGATTGTGGAAGGTAGACGGCCAGGGCCTATTTTGTAGGTACCATCCTGCCTGGCGTGACAGGAAATGCTGGAGAAACCTCATTTAGGATGGTAGGTCGCTGCGATCGATCCCAGAGCCTCCGAATGCTAAGCCAACGCTCTACCTCTGAGCCACGGCCGCTCGGTAAGGTGCAGATTGAGAGTTGCAGTGCAGTATGATTAAAAGTTAAGAACAAAGAGTTTATATTTATGGTCTTGTTAGTTCCTTGAAAGGTTTGCTTCAGATTGGGCCAGCAGTGTAAAACGGACAGAGACAAGTCTTGTCCTCTTGTTTATTGTCGAGGCTAAGTATAAAAACACCAATTATATTCATTAGTTTCCACACAGGAAAAGATAGAAAATATAGATGTATGTATTGTTGAATTTTCGGCATGATGAAAATCCGAAATCAATTTTTTTTTTCTTGGCGAGAAAAGCAGAATATATTTTTCATGGGCCATATACGTCTAAACCACACTTCTAAATCTGAAGATAGATTAGTTCTTTTTTTTTTCTTCCTTGTTTTTTGTTATTTCTCCGTTGCTTTTCGTGTGTGCATGAGTTCACGAGCATAGAATGAGATTGAAATCAACAACACTCATCCGTGGAATATTCGGAATCGGAACAATGAATATATATATATATTACGACTGGAATCATATATCAGCATTCTGAATTTATGATTTCTTATGAGCGACGGTGGTGTACTTGCTATGAAGAAATACAGATTCAGGAGTTTCGGTAAGGAACGAATACTAAATAGCCGACGGGAAATCCCATTAATAATATCATAGACTAATATTATACTATTATTTAGTTCATGATAAATATACCCATTAAAAAAATCCTTACTAATGTAAGTTAAACTTGTTATTTAAAAAGTAGGACAGAATTAAGTACACTTCTATGTTGTGTTTAAAAAAAAATGAAACTGTACTAAAATATATATTTTTTTATTCGCTGATCCTCGCAGAACACGTCGCGGACTCCAGGGTGGAAGCCCTACTATGGAAACTGCACAGATTATGTATTGTGTTGTGGTGTTTAAAATTATTGCTAACGTGAAAATGATATTGCAGAACGTGGGAAAAGTCACATAGTAAAATACATAATACAAACTGACTTAACAATGACACTGGTGTAGCCGGCGAAGCTTTTAACTTTATGCATGTCTATAAAACAAGGAATAAAATTGTATTAGTATAAAAAAAGTTTCTTTATCAATAACCAATAACTCAACTTTCTTGAATTCATTAATTTTGCTGTATTTAGTTTGTCCACATAATCAAAAAAAAAAACTAGCAGCAATTTTGTTATTGTAGTGTGTACTACGTGCTATATAATAGTCTTCTGTAGAAGTTTCTTCTGATGTCTCTGTGAATGAGGTGCTTTACGCTGTGCTAGAGAGCTTGCTTTCCCTTTGTAGTCTCCACGGTCATTCATCTTGTAGAACATCACAACGTACTAGTTTCACGATGAGAGAAATGTTCTCTCTGTATACGTTGATGTATAAATGTGTGAGTGAGGTAGAGAACGAAAACGAAAAGGAGGGACAGCAAAAGATTTTGTGTGAGTTGGTGGTTATGTACGTATAGATGGTGTAAAGATGGAATTTATCTCGACATTGTTTCGAGCTTGAGCCATAGGAACCACATGAAGGTATTAAAAATTCTTTATTACTTTCTTGAAGTACTCACTAAATCAACCGAAGCTTTCCAAGCTGGTGGGTCTTGGGATATAAATGGCCGTATTTTTTCTCTCCTTTTCTTCTTCCTAGAAGCGTCCCTCTATTATTTAGAGACTACCAGGTTAAAAGGTTTTAACAAAGTGAAAAATGCATTAACACTACATCACGATGGAATGGTCAGAGTAATCCAACATATATTTTTGTTGGGTGAGAAATTACAACTAATGTCCTGCTCTTGTGAAGTTGAACTATAAGGGGTAACTTTTCTTATTGTTACTTTTTTAAACAATGTTTCATGTTCACTTGTCACGTATTCTAAGCAAGGAATTCAAAGGCCAGTGCGATTCCAAGTAGAGTCGTCGTCGCTAGATACGGGTGATAAAAAATGAGAGGCGTAGCTAAGTAGGTAGAGCATTGGCTTAGGAATCGAAAGGTCCTGGAAAGAATCTCAACGGCCACCTATTCTCTCTGGGGTTTCGCCAGTATTTTTCCTGTCCCACCAGTCAAATGCTGTGATTGTATCTACAAACTAGGCCCTGGTTTCTACAATCTACAAATTTTTCAGCGTCCCCTCCTCTACCTTATCCCGGACTGATAAGGTCAGTTTTTTTTTCATTAATCTATTTCCTCCCAAGAACTGGAAGGCCAAGAACCGCCGCTTTAAACCCAACCCTGTGTCCGCCACTGGCTCTAAAAAATTGTAGGTACAACATCGGCATTTTGCACACACTATTCAAAGGTACAGATTTTGTAGTGTAGAGAAACACCGAGTTTTTTTTTTGTTTTTATTTCGTTGTTGTACGTTCTAAGTTTTCAGTTACAGTGTGATTTTTCGCACATGCGTAGAAAAAGAAACCTTGAGCTTATCGTAACCAAACATACGTACAATTCTGATCATATGTTTGATGTTGGCATCGTAATTACGAACTTTAGCAGAAATGAGACATATTCTCGGTGAATGGGGATTGCGATCTCTAATTGACAAATAGATAAAGTTACTAAAACATGGTATATATCGTGGGAGTAACTTCATGTTTTGGGGCAACGTATTTTTACCCTTCTATACCGTTTTCCTCTAGTAGTTTCTTTTCACTGGCAGTTTATTCCAGTCAGAAAAACTTCTAGCTGAATAGCCTGTGTTCGAATCTCGTTTCAGGCTTCTATTTTTTTTTCTGAAATTCCAAACAACCTAGAGATGTGAGACTTTCGCACACAGTCATAAATCCGATGATTATGTGAACACTTTCTTTTGATGTCATGTAGTTGTCAGTGTTGCCAACATTGTATATTTTTTTTAACGAACATTAGGACGATTTATTTGATATTTAGTATCCGCTAGTTATATTTACCACACTATCTGAAGCGCAAAATTCAGTGTTGCAATCTGTGAATATTTTACCACTTCACACGTTCAAAATGCTGATTGTTCCTTATCTCAAATACGCGTCTCAGGATGTAATAAAAATCCAATTACAAAACTTTCCTACTGAAAAGCATAAAATAAAATAAAAATATAGTTTAAAATAATGCATTAAACAGGAGAAAATAATAGCAATATATGACTGTTAACATGTAGTTTAATTGATAATAAAAGTGTAGGACGCTCATTTCAGATAGTATTAAAATATAGTTCAACATGGATGTAATTTTCTATTAAGCGTCCCACGCTTTTCTTTTTAGTGATGGAAGTGTTAAATATTATAAATTGGTTTTATTTTATTCTTTGTAATCCATTAAAATATGTTTTCAAATTACATATATTTATATTATTATGAGTATTCCATAGAAAACCTTGTTTGCGACTTCTCTCCAGTATACATGTATGTTGATTCGTAGAAGTTAAGAGATGTTTTCAACATTGGGGATCATTAGTCTGCTGTTATTATCTGTAAGATTGAGTTTGTCTCTTCGATGTGCGAAATCAAATTCTCATTTAGTGCCCCTCCTTGCTTTTTTCCCCCCTCTTAGTCGATGGAGTTTTTGCAATAGCCAAAAGAAAACTCCACAGTTTGAATCCGTTTCTCCTTCAACCAAGAGGGAGGGAGAGAGAAGTTCAGTAGTGAAGACGTGCCGACAGTGAGTTGTTCTGAATCCCTCGCACAAATGGTTTATCGATCACCGTGTCTTTACAGCTCTGCAAAAACATCTCGAGACGTGGTTGGTTTCAATATAGACGGGCCTAAGGCACTTTTAACTTCATTCTGGTAACTGATCCTGGTTAAAATAATAAAAAAGGAGAGGAATACGTACAAGTTGACTTTTTATCTTTGAGAAATAGAAAAAAAATGGTATGGTATGTAATGAATGCCGTTATGGAGGTTTTATTCATGTAATATTTCCTTTGTTTGTGTGTACAATTCTACAGTGGTATTTCAATATGTCTTCTTCGGAGAATTTCCTACTAAAAATTCTTTTCTAGTTGTGTTATTCATTCATTCGACGAAACTCCAGATACAACTGCCTACATCGATGGTTGTGTGGGCTTTGACACTTTGCCGCCGTTCACTAGGTAGCGTGTTCGAATCCACCCTGATGCATGGGTGTTTATTTAAAAGCATTTAACTACTATAATCAGTACGGACCTAAGTCAGTAGTTATTCAAATGACCCATACAAAATAGAGCTTGTCAAAGTTTTCAAATACATATTCCTTCCATATTAGATCGTCCAACATCATCTTCCTTAAGAAGCTGTGAATAGTGTTTTACGGCCTTTAGAAATTTTTGGCCCAGTCCTAGAAGGAAAGGAGTCTCGGTTGCGTGGTAAAATAAAGTATAAATTACTTGAAGGATGAAGTTGTGATTGAAGGTAAAACAGGAAAGGTAAGACTGATGTATAACTCAAAGACGAAATAAGTAGTAGCAAGAAGAAACAGGTAGTAAGTAAGAAGAAATAATCATACGCTGGAGAACGCTAAACTTCTTTTGAAAGACATACCATTCGCGAGAGTACGCTAATAATGATATTGATGCTGAGAACTGCATTAGAATAGTTTTAGTTAACGGCGTGAAAAAACAAAAGTTGGATTGAATTTCATTTATGGCCTTTAGGCAACAATGGCTCAGAGTGGGATAGGGATGGGGAGAGGATATGGGAAGGAAGTCTGCCAGAGCCTAGTTTCCTGGCATTTGCATGGTGTGACTCAGGAAAATCCTAGTCCAGGATACGAAGTCACCGCTCTACTAGCTGAGCTACGGTTGCTCGGTTCGTACTAAACATTCTTTGCTTTATAACAGCCTATCTAATAAACCAGCCCTTGCTGTGTGGCTGTAAATAAAACAATCATATCCGTTCGTATAAGTGTCGTGGGATTGCCTAATGTTACTCAAGATAAAATTAATGGTATCCTGCTCTAAATAACTCCCAGAGTCAAAATTTTGTGACCATAGTCTACGGTTTCTCTGCTGAAATGAGTCAGAGATCCAGGGTGTTATTTGTAGGTAGGAAGTTCCCTGTCATGTCGTATTCGAAATCTCAGAGAGGAGTTTTAAAGCAGATTTTCTGACTTGACAGAAAATGAAACTTTATGACAATGTTCTCTTCTCCTTTCACTGTTGAGGTTATAAAAAGTACCACAATTTAAAATTGGAGCTTGCAACCCTGCAATATGACTTTGCTTTGAAATGTAAATATTTGCAGCTTCCAGCAGTTATTGTTATGCTAAAGATTTACCTGAAATTAAATTTCAACAAAATATGAAAACATGTGTTGCTAATCTTATCACTCCTTGGAAACACTTACACATGAGCAGCTATTTAGCCAAATGAAAAACACTAAATCAAACACAAGAACCCATACAGCACATGTACATTGTAGGAATATGCTACGAATATCCCCGTGAGAATATTAGAATACCCCCAAGATATTCTTAGTACATGTGTAGAATATTCTACGAATATCTGAATGTCCGGGATGAGCGCATATCCCAAGGATATTCCTGGGATATCCCAGGTATATTCGACGAATATGCGGAGGACAATTTTTCTTTGGGGATATTCTGAGAATATTCCACGAATCTTCCTGAAACTTCAATCTTGAATATTCGTTTAATATTCTAGGAATATCCTTAATTGATCCCAAATATTTTGGGACATTGTACGAATATTGTGGATATAAAAGGGATATCCTGTACTATGTGGGAACGCGTCTGATGGATCAACATTTGGAAGACAACTTTCAGAAACGCGACTTCAGGGATTAAACTTGATAATGAGGTATTAAAGAAAGAAAAATAATGTCAAATATGTCATTAAGACATCATTATTGTAGTTTGAGTGAATGAGCCATTATAAATGTCCTCTGTGGCATAATAAAGATCGTATTGTTACTGAACGTGTTGTATTCGAAACAAAAAAAGTTTAGTATAGTTTGAAAGAAAACGCGCTACCTATGATTTTATATTCATGTCGATAGAGGTGTGGCCCGCGGAAGCTTTTGAATTACTGAAGTGACACTCGGCCCTGAAAGGTTGAAGACGTTTATCTCAGGACCATGCGCAAGGGGGTCACCCACCTGGCATTGGGGTAAAATTGACACTTTATACGATTTTCAACGAGTGGCCTCTTCCGTATTCGGACAATATGTAACATCAATGAATAAGGAAACCATTCACTGTTTGGTGCAGATTCGCTCAATAATGTGGATTTGTGTAAATGAATAGACAAGATTTGAGCTTTATTTCAATGTATAAAATTGGTTTAACTTAAACACATATTCTGTTATCTAAGCTTCCTGTTCCCGTCAGTGTCTCGGAAACAAAACAATTTGAAACATTTTCATCATACACATTTGGCGCCTTTGGTAGTGATTTTAGTGGCTGTGAAAACAGTGCACGAGATACCACTCAAACTTGAAATGTTTACACGTAACTTCTTGCAAAGTGTTTGCAGACCAGCGTTTTCTCCTGCCATTTCACTCCATCTGTGAAGAACAACGGGCAAAAGAAATGTCTGTTGTGTTCATCCAAAAAGAAGGTAGAGCATTTTGGTGGATGCGATACCTGCAGGGAATTGTAACCAGTCTGTTCTTTTTTCTCCTTCTCTTTTTTTGGATGCAAGGTTGTTATTCTGTTTCCCGAAAGTTCACGAGCTACTCCGACTTACTCCGAGTTCGTGAACTTGCTTCAGCTGTGTTGATTCATATCGATTCGGATGAAGCAGAAGGCGTTGCCCCGTTACAGTTCTTACCCTTTCACTCATCCTATACAAACGGTTTTTCGTTTTCCATTTGACTTCTTCTTACAGCAGAGCATTAAGGAAATCTACTCAAGTTTAACGGATCATAAATTTTCATTCTATTTAAGCCAAGAAAGCTCGAGGATACTATATGACTGGGATAGAGAAAGAACGAACTTACTAGATAATTGCATTAGTTATATTCAGATTTGAAATTAAGATGCTAGTTCAATACTAAATGTTTAGTAGCTCAAATAAGATTTTATTCTGTAATTCCTTTTGCACGAATACCTTGAGTGTGGATATAGAGTGAAAGATGATGCAGAGAACAAGCAACCAGCCACCGTTGGATCGGCATTACACGGGTCCCATCCTGACTGAGGTTTTCGAGGGTTTCCCCTCAGTTTCACCAGGCGAATACCGGATGGTGCCTTAAAACCGTGGCCATTACCTTCAGCATCTAGTCTACCCCAATCCTGCCTGATCAGAGATGCCTAAAGGTCATAAATCAATTCAATTCGCAGATTAAGCAGAAATAAGTTTATAAGACGGGCCCGACGATAACGTACTAAAATGCATGTAGTGAAATTTGCGTGAATCATTTAAATGGAGAATGCTAAGAAAATGGAAAGGACCTGCTAGCTTTACTGTCACCAGGTTAAAAACGACCGGTTAAATTCAGGTGACTGAATCGAACTCTGACATCAGTTTCGGCATAATAGTTCTTTCATTAAAGTGTGAGATCTGAAAATGAGTAAGTTAATCAAATTAAGAGGACCTGCCAGGTTTACAGTTTACAGATTTAGAACGATCGGATAAACTAAACTGAAATCAGTTTCTCTGTGCCTGCTTTCAGTGAGGCACTAGCATGAATTCTGAAAATAGTAAATGCTAGCCAGATGAAAAGGTCCTTTCAGAGTCGGCAGATTTAAAATGTCCGAATAAATCGAAGTTGCTGAACCCACATTTAAAACCAGTATGTCCATATCTGCTTTGACTGAGGCGCTAGTTCAATTTGAATTTGATTTATGGCTTTTAAACCTTTATGGCTCAGGCCAGAATGTAGGATAGAGGAAAGGATGCGAGAAGGATTCGGCTAGGGCTTAAGTTGAACGTGCCATCGTGACATTTTTCTGGTGTCTGGAGAAAAAACCTCAGTCAGGATAGTCAGCCGCTAAAATGTAACCTAAGACATCCCGAATGCAAAACCAACGATGATATACGGCCGCTCGGTTTGAGGCACTAGTGTGCGCGGACGGACAGATATCAACGTAAAATTAAAGGAGGACCAGTTGTAGGAGGGTTCACTAAAAATGTACAGAAAAGTGGGTCACTTTCCTACTGGGGAATCCTGAACCTCAATCTCCCGATTGTAGATCCTGTTCTTTACTAATTTAGCTACTAGGTGACACAGCTCAGCTCTGGCCGACTTATAATCGGGAAGTCAATTGTCTATATGTTTTACAAGATTTTCCATTAATAGACTCTGCAAGCATCTATGGTCTAACCCGGACACGGTAGGCGGATGACTTCACAAATCAGAGAGAGTACAATTTACGGGGCAAGTAGTGTGGAAGGTATCATCCAAAGTTCATGTCGATATTTTTCTGCTGGGATTGAGGGTGAAGTTGGAATTTGAGTTTAAGGCATTTAGGCAACTTTGGCTCAGGCCGGATGGGATGAATTGATGGAATGAAGAAAGTAGGAGAAAACGGGGAACCCCGAGCAAACCTACGCACACGGTGGGTGTCCGCCACAAAGAGCCCACATTGCACGAACAGGGATCGAACTGACAACTCCCAAGAACCAGGGGTGAGCGCTATACCATGTAGCCACCGCGGCCCTAGAAGAAGTTGGAATAGTCATCCGCCTTCGAGTGCTGATGCGAAATCACTACCTCACCAACTTGGAGTGAATTGTTTTTACTGTCCTAAACGAGCTGGTTAACTTTAAAGGACTGAACCTAGTTTTTAGTAAAGTAGGACCTGTCCGTTTAGTTGACTCCCGCGTGACGAGAGCCCCTGATCACGCGCACAGAAAGCATTAGACCACTAAGATTATAGCATCCTCAAATAAGATGCTATAATGAATAACTGTTATTATATTTGTTTTGTTGTTGTGTTAGAAGATTCCTAGTAGCATAGCTTACGCAGGATAATGTTAATTTATAACGCAGCAAAACGAGACCCAGCCATGATGTAGTATAATATCCAAAACAGTAATCAGTTTGGGAGGTAACAGAAATAGAAATCCAAACCATACTAACGCATGACCAAATTTCCAGAGTTTTCGTCAATTCCTATCTGGGTATTTCGAGATAGTACCTGCTGAATGAAAAGCTCTGAATACTTTCTTCCCAATCATTTCTTCGAAGGCATTTCACCTTTTTGTTTAAAAAAAAAATCTGAACAGGGCATGCACCGGGACCTGTTACTCTACATAGGGGGGTCAAGAGATACTTCCAGGAAAAGGAAATTTTTAAACTTTTCTAGGGCTCTGGATTTATGAGGTTAAAAGTTACTACTGATTTCACTGAAATAAATGGTATCTTAACAATTTAACCAATACTTCTTAATCATATTTTAAAAATTCTCCTCCACCTCGTCAAGAAGGAAGGTAGTTAACCTTGGGAAAATTTTATATTTTAGGCCATAAAAGAATGGCGTTTTATGTAGACTTCTTGAAAAGATGTAAAATTAATTTTTAATTTAGCTTGTAATGTCCAATAATAAGCTTACCCGAGAAGTCTTTCTTATAAGACATATAAACTTATTAGTAACTCTGAAAGCAAGTGCCGTTCATATCAATAATCAAGTGACATACAGGCAGAGAGAAGTACAGGTACAGATAAGAAACAGGGTTGTTTTGTGGTTTTGGGATTTAAAATATAAAATAAAATATTTTTGTGCTTCAGCTGTCTATGTGCAGTGAAGATCGGAACAGTGAACAACCCTTGCTTTCAGGGACATCCGATTGGATTGGGACATCGAGCCGAGGATAGTCATTCCTCAAAGACTGGTCACGGGCTTTGACCATAGATAGCAGTGTAACTCATTAATATAAGTAAACCGAACAGGACCGCTTTGCAATAGTTCACTCTCAATTGGAAAGTTCCAGTATTGAATTTTCCAATCTAGCATCTTCGCTGGAGCTTCCTTGCCTTTCTCTGTAAAATGACGAATGTTTTTCCCTTCCTTATTCAGTTCATATTAAAAAGGAAAGGACAGTTCTCAGAAAGTATATGGCCATCAGGTACGATTGTCAGATATCATGGGAAGTGTAATTAATAAGTAACTTTACTATTACGTAACCAAAAATGGAATCGAGACAAATGGGCTAAAAAAAATCGGTTTATTATTGTGTAATTAATTGATAGTAATACTTAAAGACTTGGTAGTAAGATTAGACTCGACTGAAATATTTTATTTAACGTTAAGTTCTTTACTGTCTTAAATTTAGAATGTTTTCATCTAAAGTGGTACTTAAAAAACTGAACAATTGTCTTGTGAGTAAAATTGTCTTAAGATATTAAAAGTGCGTTTGCAGCTCATTCATTTTCTTTAGAACTTGTCTTATGGATATTCAGGTATTTGACAAAGCTCTTAATGCTTTGTTAGGATTGAGAATTGATCTCATTTAATCTTGGTGTATAAGTTTTAATTCCGTTTGAGATCTAAATGAGCTAGCATCTGAAAAGTGTTCTCATTGTGTAATGCCTTTTCTGCGTCCTTTTAAACTAATCAAGTTAGTTGTGTGGAAATGAGCTCGAAATAATGGTATTTTAATAGGTCGTATACTGAAGACTCGTTGAAAACTTCTGCTCTGCACCTAATGTCCTGTATGCCTGAAAGACAGGCATCTCAGCGTTTGTTAGAAGGTTCAGAGAAGATGCTACTTGAAGAAAATAGAGGGAAAAATGTACTTTAAATGTTTATGGTGGATCCCCATCCTTCATCCGGTTTTCCTTTTAACCTTTCGGTAATTATTCGAGGATCTTGAAAATGGACGAGAAAAAGGAGGATATTTTATCTGGACGATTTAAGATTAACATAATCATGATATTTTTTTGTAGTTGGTCTTCAATGAATGGTTCTGCAATTGTAATCTTGTATCTTGATGATTACTGATAGCTGCACTTGCAATGAGAATTACTATTTATTCTCCAAATGTACTTGTATCACACTATAGTTCGTTTTATTCTTTATATCTACTTTTGTTACTTCAGTCTTCTTTCCCCTCGAGGGATTTACTTCTTATTTATTCGTTTTCTTCTGCTTTCTAATGTAGACTTCCTTTCACTTTCTTTACTTTTACATCTTTCTTAAGTCATCGTTTCGCCCTGCAGTACGCCACTCTTCGTATCTTTCAGTTTTAATTCACCAACAGAACAGGCATCGTTTTAATTGATAGCTAAGACTGAGTGCAGCCAATGAGATTATCTAGAACTCTGTACTGTCTATGAATAAATGAAGAACTGTCGTGATATCGACAATAGTAAGTAGGGTTACGTTTTCTGGTGTTTCTGGCAACTCTGTTACATTTTTACATAGAGTTAGGAATATAGAGGGAACAGGCTGTTTTGTGGGAGAGGGGAATGAAGCCAAGAGACGGAAGGGACGAGGCATTTCGGCCGTATTAACTGGCCCCATATTTTGAAACCCTCTTTTCCGAGTATTGCCTCTCTCAGGTGCACTCATCCTCTATCGAAAAAAGGCAATCCTCACAGTACTCGGTATAGAGGGACTCTAATGGGGCCACACAAGATGACTGCCGATGAACCGAATTTGGCTTCATGTGACGTCATGTATGTTCTCTCTATTTTCTTCCTAACTCTATGCTTTTTTACTTGTGTAATCGATGAACGATTGTTTTGAATGTATTCATTTTGTTTACATTGTTTAAAAAGTATTTATTCAACATGAGAATACGAAACAAATACGCAATGGAAAAGCATATGCAGCTAATTCCGCGCAAGAATACAAATACGAAATACGAATACGATTCGCTCGATAATTCTGATTGTCAGATGTAAAATAAGATGTACGAAATCATACATGGATATTATGGAAGACGTTTATAGTACTTGGAGACTGAAATAAGAAGCTATGTCTATGAGTTTTCGAATACAGATGTTAAATATAAAAAGACAAAGTTTGTGCGTTGGTATAGTAAGTGTCCAGAACCTACGTGTTTTGAATGTTGGTACTTATCCAGTAGCTCATATGTATGTTTGAAGTTTATAGTATCTTCTTCTAGTACACAATAAATCAGAGATGAGCAACTGTATACCTGAGTCTGAATCTTGTGTAGTGCAGTAGCTATATGATTGCGAAGAGATATAATCTTCCCGGGATTTGGGATATTCAAATGGCAGAAATTATTGCAAGAACAAAGCGGTGGTGGAGACTTTTGAATGTGCAAGTTATAAGAGGTGTTTCACTGTAAACAGTTTGTTGTAAGATTTAGACATTCGAAGAATTGAGTTCGAACCGGCACTAGCTGCTTGAAAGTGAGTTTAAACTTTAATCAGTATCTTTCTTCCTCTCATCTCGTCAACGCGTAGTGACTGTTTATGAGGTAATCAATTTGTCTTATGAATACAGTATGATGACTTTCGTAAGTGTTACTACGTAATTTCATACGAGTTAAAGTTGGAAAAGGCGAATTTTGAATTCATTTTTTTTACTTTTGCCTTCTTTACATTGGTCTTCATGAATTCCAAAGCATATACCTATATATATTGTTCTAAGACGAAGTTTAATAAGTCAACTTGCAGAAATCATATCACTTTTACGTATAGTTTAGACACCAGCGGATTTTTACAAAAGAGTGAAAGAGAAGGGGGCTGTGTGTACGTGTGTGTGTGTGTGCCTGTATGCTTGTCCTTAAAGAAGGAATTGGCACAATGAAGGTGATGGTGGTCGTAACCTTAAAGTTTAGTAGTAAATCTACTAATGTCACTTGGTGAAAATTCCTTCGTTATTATAGTGGTACGTGAGTAAAATGGATTACCATCCTAATAGTGCGGTCGTGTTACAGCATTTGTGGGTCTCGCCACCTCATACGGAGTTTTAACTTCTCTGTTATTATCTCCCGGAACGTGATACTTTTACGGACACTGTGAAAAAAAGTTACTCTAGCTTACTTTGTTGTTATTGACTTCTTGAGGCATCAGCCTTAATCAAGGATTTTTGGAGAAATAAATTTCTGGGGCTGAAGTGATAGCGTATAGGAGACTTAAAAAGCCATTGCTAACAGAGGAAGGTTCGTATTGTAGGAGTTGAAAAGGGCGGGGGGGAGTGAGGACGGAAATGATTTACTTTTCGAACAAGTCGGTAGCTTAAATTAACGGGAAAATTCGCCGTCGACGCCAAATAACTATACGTCAAAGAAGGAATTGATGACCTGAATGCGACGGCAAATCCCGCTTTAATGGGAGGCATAATGATATGAGGCTGAAGTTGGAGAGTTTCTTCGTCTCTGTGGAGCGGCGAGGAGAACAAAAGGAGAGTATTGATTCGTAGGAATTCTTGTTGATGAATGAAGACAAGAGGAGGAATCAGAAGAAAAGGAAAATATTGAAGAACAGGATTTTTCTGTTATTCCTTATATTATTAACTGTTCGAATATAGAAATATATATTTAGTTTGTACGGCAAAATGGCTGTTTCCTAATTTTCTTTCTTTGTTTTGAAATTGGGTTTGGTTAATTTAAATTATGATTGTTAGTGTCTCTCAGCTTCACAAAATTCTTCTTATTCGTAAAATTTATGGTGTGCCTCATTTTGAAGGGTGGTATTCAGCTAGGTCACAAAGGAAATATCGAACATTACGCAGCTAGTTTCTGCTGCAATTCGTGAACGCGATTTAGAAGAATTACATGCTCATTTTATTTCAAGATACTGAAGAAAATTAAAACAGTTTTGTATTCTCCAGCTAGCTTGCGGAAACGGGAATTAACTGTTTGAAATAATTCAATTTTATTCCAACTGTTGATGCATTTGTAATCAATACTCCATCTTTTATGACAGTTGGTAGAGCATTGGCTTCTTATTCAAAAGGTCCTAAGTTCGATACCAATAGCAGACCACCCTGATTGAATTTTTTTCAGGGATTTTCATGTCACGCCAAGTAAATGTCGGGATGATACCTTTAACTTAGTGGATGACTTTTTCTGCATCGTTTTCTCTACGCTATTCCGGTATGAGCCATAGGTGTGTAAAGGCCATAAATCAATTCAATCCAGAAGAGACGTGCTCGTATTTTCTTTATGCAAGTTCTCCATCCAAATATATTGCTCTTTAAATAAATGTTTCATAAACTCTGGTTTGTTTGAATATTTTTTAAGTAGCTAGTGACTTCGAACCATTAGGAATATATGAGTTCAATCATTTAAACCCCATAGGCATCCATGCCCGAATCGGGATTCGCTTTCCATCATCGTAGGCTTCGCCCTAGTCAATATGACTGTCGAGGTCATATTAACGTCTTTATGGTATCATCGCAGGATGAATCTTATGGAAGTAGCAAGGGATAATGATAATAATAGTTTATTTAAGTGCTGAGAACAGCAGAGTATGCAAAAATACAGCACTAAGTAAGGCTTTAATTACAGAAAGATTTACAAATGAGAATGTCTGCGATTACTTCAACTCCATATGTTCAAGTTTTATGTGCACTTATAAATGGCAAATTTAACATTTCATAGAATTTAGATGGCAGATTGAAGTTACATCCTTTACGTTTAAATTGTTCTAAATTACGTATCTATGAGATTTTGTTATAATGTTTTATCAATCTAAGTATAAAGATATTATTTTTATTAATATGTAGGAACAAGTTTTTCTCCCTTGTACCGTATGTTGGAGTTCTTATCACAAGTCTTTCGAGGAGATACTCTGAGTAGTATTTACAATTGATTATTTTATATGTTAAATGAGCATCAAACCTATCTCTTCTATACTCCAATGGTTCAAGATTAAAATGAGATTTCCAGTACTCTGTACTTTGCGACTAATAGTTAAGACCAACGACATAGAATAGCATTCTAATGAAAGTGTTCTGGATAGCTTCAATTTTATTTGATATATGTTTAGGCAAGTAATTCTAAATGACTGAGCCATATTCAAGTTTTAGTCTTACAAGGGTTTTATACAAATATATGTAAGTGGCTGGTCTTGTGAAGTTTGACCATTGGCCGAAGATATAACCTATGACTCTTTTAGCTTCATTACATTTATTTGTAGTGTGTTCAGTAATTAAGAGATTGCTATCGAACTTTATCCCAAGATCGTTAATTTTGTCTACCTTCTCTATTACATTTTCATTCATATAATACTTACTTACAAAATACTGAATCTTTCGGGTAAATGTTACATGTTTTTGTTATTATTTATTTTCATACCGTTTTCTTCACACCATCTTACAACTCTGTTGAAATTTTCCTGTAATATATCCTGCTCAAAACTGTTTCTTACCATTCTCATAATTTTTACATCGTCAGCATATCATACAATTTTTGCAACATGCACCACTTCTGGTAAGTCATTCATAAATATTACAAATAATAGTGGCCCAAGGGGGGATCCCTGTGGTATGCCGTTTTTTATTAAGCTTGTTTCAGACTTTACATGTCCAATTTTGATCTGATATTTTCTATTCGAAAGGTAGCTGTGAAACCCCTTTATGTACAAAGGTGAAAGACTAAAGTTACTAAGTTTATTGAGAAGAATACTGTGGTTTATTGAATCGAAAGCTTTGGATAAGTCCACATATATAATAATAATAATAATAATGCTTCTCCTAGGTAAGCTTTCGAAGTTGATAATTGGTTCAGTGTAGTGGGAAGTTAATTAAATGTGTATTATGAATTCGTCCTGTTTGAATCGTGTGTTAATTTCAAGAATATTTCGTTTTACATATACTTTATATTTCCTTCAAATTTGAAGTTTAGTTTTAAGGAAAATAAAAATACTAGTATGATATTGGTCGTATCTAATGATTTATCAGTTTTATTGAAATACAAGAAGTAGTTACCTTTTGAACTGGTCACATTTGCGAACCTAATCAAGGTTGATATAGTATTACTAAAACAACTCTAATGTATTGTGCGTGGTGGAATATGTAGTAACACCATAGGAATAAGTATAACCAACTTTGTTCTGCTAAAAGCTAACTTTTGTTGGACTAGAATTGTGGGTTCGTTTAAACTGGAATGGATATGAGCTGTACGTCTTTTGATGCGTTCTTTTTATAGGGACGTGCCTGGACTACAAGGCAACCTATGATGTTTCATGATGACAGTCTTTGACCTCATTCAACTTTCTTGAGTCCCGAACTGCAGTAAAGGAGGATGGATTTGTAGCAGCTATTTCGTTCGTTTAGTGCTTTTTCATAGTTTCTGATCTTCGCAATTTCCATGTTTCTGAAGTTCTATAAAGTCTCCCCTTTTCTTACTGCGAGCAATGTCTTTTTATTGTGCACCGTAGTTAGAGGATCGAGAGTTGATTGGTTAAACAGGATTTGGAGACCTAACTGTACAGGACATGAAGTAAAGTCTCTCAGCTGCTACACGTATGGAAAATGAAGTAACATCTTATTTTTCCCCTGTTCTAGCTACGGCGTAAAAGAATTCAGTAGCTGTCAGTAGGAAGAATACAAAAAAAGATCCTTTAGACTTCCTTGTTTCACTTAGAATGGCGTGACTATAAGTTCAAGTGAATGTACAAAAGAACTTCGTAAGTTTCCACAATCATATAAAAATTTAGACATTCAATTAGAAAATTGGTATAAAAAGATTGGTGTAAATAATTCAATCACAAGAATTTTCTGTGATCGCTAATCATTTAATCAAAAGAAAAATCGTGTAAACAAGTTATAGAAACTAGTATAAACGTTTAATTATTAGAATTTAGAGTAATTATTAAATCACAATCAGGGAGTTCAAAGATTCAATCACACTAATCTAGTGTAAAGATCTAGATCATTTCATATCGAAAAGTTGTTGGGAATCGAATATGGTTCAACCACATTGAAGGTAAAAACATTACCATATTGAAATATTATTCGTTATATCGAAAAATTACCCAACCCTACTTCAGAGTAAAATTATTCATACTCTTTATGTCTGAAGTGAAAATCAAAGTTCATTAAGTTTAAACCAAAGCGTTCAGTAGTTAAGAAATTCTAGGTTAGCCATGTGGGAGAGTATCTTAAGTCTATGCCACTTAATAATAATGTTACCAGTTCATCTACCACACACAATTTTCAAAGATTCAATACTTATCTATTATAAATTACATTTTATCCCATGAGCATCCATGATCACGTATAGGAGTAGATTCTATTTTTCTAACTAATTTAGACACCAGTTTAATTCTGTTTGTATCGGAAAAATATCTCACTAGGTTCCGTAAATATTATTCTCAGATCTTCTGATAATACTGTATAGAATCACCACATATAACAAGTTTTAGAAATCAACTATATCTAAAGATTATCTAGTAACAATATTAATAATAATATGTCCTTTTGATGGTTATTAACACTGTGCGTAGTTTCTGAATTTTCCTAAACTAATTGCTAATCTTTTTTATTTATTTCATTTTCACATCTGACAAGGAACAATTTGTTATATCAAAATATGTCATGAAAATAGTTGAATAGAATTTGTTTTAATGGATCATGGAAATACAACGTTACCTCAAGTACTACTGTTCCAATCAAATGTGAAGGTCGATTGTCGTTGATGTTTCCTTTAACTCTTCTAAAAATTTGTCCAATCGCTTTGTATATCAGCGTTGTCAATTCGTAGAACAAGCGAAGGAGATTGGGGATCAAAAGGAGAATCACCTTCCCATTTGATTTTGATTTTCAAGATAAACATTTTTGAAAGTATAATTGCGCAGTGAAAAATTTGTAGTATGGATAATAGTGACAGCCACTGGAACATTGTAACTACGTACTCTGCCACATATTAAGATCCTGCAGATGTAATATTCTAGATGTACTAGTGATACCATAAGTGTTTGATGATCTGATGTTTTTCAGTGAGCAGGACGCACGGTTCAAATTTGCACGGTAATATATACTATGACGTTCCAGTGTGTCTGCAATATCATTACATGCTCAGAATCTCAATACGTTAGACTTATGTTCTTATAATCTTCCGGCCTCGTTTCGCCATTTAGATAGTATTTCAGTCTTATTATATTATTGCACTGTAACTTTGATTATCCTATCATACAGATTTGTATTACAAGTACAACCAAAACACTACAACGAGGCCGCAATGGCTAAGTCGAAGAGCACTCAGCTATGATGCGTAGTGTCGTCAGTTCGATCCCGGCTCGTCCCATCTGAGCATTGTGGTGGACAAACACCATGTGCAGGAGTTTTCTCGGGGTTCTCCTGTTTCCTCCCACGTTTATCATTTCACAAATTCTCCCATTACCTAAAGGCCGTAAATAAAAATAAAAATTAGTAATTACTCGAGTATTACTATTATTAATCATAAAGCAGATATATTGAATGACTTCATTTCTTCATATAATTTTCGAGAGACTGTTCCAGAAACTATATACGAATCCGTGTGTCACATAATGTGGCGTGTCCACGCGAATTACCAGTATCTGGGAGTAAGTATAGTCCTTCAGGGTTTCTGTCGCTTTTTTAATGTATAGAATTTAAAATGGAGATCTTATTTTGGAGGTGGTTGAAGACTGACGGAATTACTGTCACGTTGAGTGACTTCCTCTCTGTTCATGGATCTTTGAATTCGATGAACACAAAGCTTATTTGTCTGCCTATATCGATGTACATTAGTCAAGTAGCAAATTCCTTGAAGGCGATGCTTTTGTTCGGGATTATCCTTTCTGACATTTTGCGTCGAAACACTTTTCTCATAAGTCGTTTTCTTACGTGCTCTTCACAGCATATGCTTTGTTCTTGTCTTTCTCGATCGAAACCTCCTGTTGTTGAGATATTTTCAACGCTTGGATAGTTTTTCCTTATTCTTCCAATGTGTTTCTTTACGTCATCTGCCATTTTTTTTAAACTTTTTTTTTTATTATTTTATTGTTGAAGCGACATAATTTATGTTCTCTGGTCTTACCTGTAAAAATATTTTTTTTGTTTGTTTTCCTACCGGATTAACGTCCGAACCATTTTGAAAGAAGTTAACAGCGAGAAATAAAACAGAAATTCTAAATACGTTTCCACACTATCCAGTGACATCTTCAAATTTTGAGTACGGATAGAATTTTGTTCATGTGCACTGCTCGAAACGTTTTTCATCACTTATGCTGAGCCATACTTTGGAGTTTGATGCTAAATTGTGCTGGATTAGCAGATAATTATAATTTTAGTGTACAGACTATTAACAACTGGAAAGGTTTTCAGCTCCTTTCTTCGTTTATAGTGATGAAAAATATTGAAATTACAGTCGATTTTAGTCTGTTGCACTAGTGCGAAGTTTATTAATTGGCTCGACATTTTACCTTCTGTGTCTTGAAACTGAAGCACTTTTCAAAGTAAATCTCATAATGACCTTTATTGTTTTTGTCTCAGATTACTTTGCGTAGTGGTTCCCACACGTTGCGGTACACCCTGCATGTAGCAGATCAGCTTAACATTTTGTACCTTTTCCCGTTTAAGTCGTTCAACTCTTAGTTTTTTTTTGTTTTTTTTTTTAAATCCTAGTGCGACTGAGGGAATGAAAGGGACTTTTAAGTCAAGATGGGTGGATACCGGTTTCGAACTCTTTCTTGAATTTTCCGCAGACGCAAGCACAGCTTTTTCTTCCACTTTATGGGCAATAGAAAATTTTCTTCATGTATTAACACTAATTGTGATCGGAAGAGAAAAATCGATCTTATAAGTCATTAAGAAATTAATTTTCAAACATGTTAATTTAGCGCTCCATTTTGGAAGAAATTGTGATTCAAGCTTTACGGGCATCTAGTTTAACCTTTCTGTTTTACTGTACATTTCATATCGGATTTAAGAGGACCATAAACGTTGAAGACATTCTACTAAGTTGTGAAGTTTTGACAGGACATGAGAGTTCCAGCTTTGTGTACCTTCCTGAAGTGTGTGTTTGCATTTGGAAGACTAATACAGTTTGTGCAATTTACCGAAAGGTCAAAGGTCAACTCCTCATCGCTGTTTCATGCAATTCTCTCTCTCTCTCTCTCTCTCTCCTTTATTCACAATGCATTGTCGTATCAATAGGTTCATCATACAGTTCAACCTGGTAGATTCCAAGTTTCTAAATCAATTTTACAGAAATGACGAACAAGAAAAATATTCAAGTACGAGGTGTTTTCAAAATATAAGAATTTTATGCAGAAAAAGGTAAATATAATGTTAGAAGAGATGAAAATAATTATCGGTGGCAATGCTTGCTTGCATTGATTTCGCAGTTTTTGGTGTCTTTAGCCATGTGTGTTTTTTCGTCGGTGTTCGCTTATGCTATTTCCAGAGAAAGGGGGATAAGAATTGCGTAGATTCATATCATACCGTAGTTTAGGCCCGTTCATACCAGACACGGGTACGTATCCGTAAACGTATTCAGGAAAGATTTTGCGGGGAGAGGAAATCTTTCCTCCTAACTTCGCACTATAAATCAAACACTGCTTTTCATGTGTGGCTTCTCCCTGCTTTTGTTCTTTAAGGTGCTACCTTTTTCACATGTAGTGATCTGTCAAAGCATTTTTCTGTGTAGCCCGTCAGTACTTAAAACTTTTGATCTATACATGGAAGAAGGAAATGTATGGTAGGAGCTGTATTCTTAATATAAAGGTACAATTCCGTTACTCACCTGGTATTATAGACCCAAATTTCAAAGTGTTCTGCAACCAGTCAAACGGAACTTCGTTGCAGGCTAGTATCTATTTTAGGATAAAGAAATCAAATAAAAAAATATTATTTTAAAATATATAGAAATATATGAAAGTAACAGTGGAGTATTTATTGTATTGTCACCCGACTTACGTCGCTGTGCAAAATTTCATCATTGTATGACGTCGAGAAATGAGTTAAATTAACGTTGCTAGATTTGAGGACACTACGAACCATTGTGAACTAAAGAAGTCTGTAAAAAGAAAGTGGTTCTCATTATAAATGTGATATATTTATGGAATGCATGAACATTAACTGCAACATGTTCCTTTAATCCTTTTTTTTAAAAAGGTATTATTTCTAATATGCTCATTTAATATTCCTTACAAAGGAAGAAACTGCTGTTACCCATTTACATATGCGGTATGAGGAGGAAGATGGAAGACAAAAGCTGAAAGTAAAACACGGTTTGTTGTAATTTCTGAGGCTGTTTAAACTCTATTGCACGGAGAGTGCAACACAATTCATGGAAGGTATTGTGTTGTTACAAAATAAGTTATTTACTCGTATGCGTTAAACAAGGAAATGAGATGCCAACAAAATCATGGCTATGTAAGCTGCAACATAACACTGGCAGTTATTTGGTTAAGAATAGCTCGTATTATGTAGAAGGCGTAGCAGTGACCATTTTTCGTCGAGAATTACACTAAATAGACTAATTTGCTTAGCTTAACAAAGGAGAAGTCTAAACATATAGTAGTTTTTCTTTAATACTACTTCAGATTGACATGTTATGGCAGATAAAAATAAAGAACTAGTGGAGAATGCTACTGTATTGGAAATGTTCAAGAGTGAAGCGTTTAAGGAGCACATAATATTTTTTTCGTGCATTATTTAGGTTAAAATGGCAGCCACTTCGAGCATTATTCGTATAATAAACTGTTTGCGGTGTCTGTCTAAACGTGTGTGCACGGACTGCTTACCTAAATCAAGGGCAAGAGGGCAGTGAAATGAAATAAAATGACCCGTCTTGCCCCTTTAGTGTGTGTGTTTCTGCCCACACTTTTATTAAACAAACTCGTTTAGGTATGATGTGACAGAAATACACTTCTTGTACATTTTTAAAAATGTGTGTTTTTCACATTACAAATTTATCAGTTTTTGACCACTTGTATCTCGTATACTTTTTTATTTCTGCTCACTGCTAAGGAGTCTGGCCCAGAAACCTTACGATTAATATAAAGAAAGTTGAAATTGAAAATATATAGAACGGTTATTCTGTCGGTAATACTTTATGGTTGCAAAAGTTGGAGTACGACCCTACCAAATGAACACAAATTACGAATGTGTCAAAATAAGGTCTTGAGAAAGATATACTGAACGAGATTACTCGAGAATGGAGGAGACTGCATAATGAAAAACTCCACAGACTGTACGACTCGCCCGATGTAAAAATAATTAAATCGCGAGGACTAAGCTCATGTAGTTCGAATGGGGGAGGAACGAAGATTATATTCCATATTGATTGCAAATCCGGAGGGAGAGAGACCGTTGGGAATACCGAGAAGTCGTTCGGAGGACACTATGAGAAAGGATTCTCGAGAAATAGGTGTTCGTGTTGAAAACTAGCTTGATCTTGCCTAGGATAGAATCCTGTGGCGAACGTTTGTTAATGCGGCGATGAACTTGCGAGTTCTCTAAGCCATAGAGTAAGGTCACTGTTTAGGCAGCGTAGGAAAGAAGCCAGAAAAGTTAACACGGTGGTAGTCTATTATTTTTGAGTTATAAAGAACCCTACTTTCATTACTATTCACACCTTTCTCATACTATGTATATTCAAGAAGTTCTATGCACAGTAGAGTGATATCAGGACATATGTATATAGAATGTGTTATAGGGGGGTTTAAAAGGTAATCTTCAAAATGCAGTGAGCAATCAGTGTTCAGAAAACTTCTTATAATTCTCGTATTATACATATTACTTATACATTTCTTTTAACGTCGTCTTAATCCAAAGAAATTCAGATTACTGAAAACACTAAAATGGCCATATCACAGTAGTTTTAGTTGCTGAAGTACCACATAAGCGTATCCTTTAAAACGTATTCTTTTCTAGTAGTTACTTGCATATTCGAATTATCTGTATAATTTACAGGAGACCCTAATTTGTACAGGTATGATTTTTCAATATTATGAAATAATAATATCTATCACTTATCAATGTAAGGACCAGCGAAAACAAAGCTTTGAAACAAAGAAAAAGTTTTTGAATCTGTATTCAAAATAAAAGTAATTATGCTTGATAGGTATTAGCACTCTCCCTTCTGTTACAATCGAGCTAGAGCTTTATAGATCATGGTTTATTGAAAATCAAGTCAATTAGCCATAACTTTGTCAAGTTACGTAATAAATAGAAAGAAAAAAAATAAGTGTTGCTTTTACGTTACTGAATAATTTTTTAATGTGTTTCCAGTGGTTTTCTTCACTGCCATTGCTGACGGAAGTTTTCAATTTTTTTCGGTATTGTCTATTTTTCGACAGCTAGCGCAGATCATTGAATTTTTTTTTCCTGGGTAGACTGCAGAATAATAGTCCTTAACTTGTTCGTATGTTCTTTTAGTTTATCCACAACTTTTCCTTTTCTTTTTCTTTCTGAGAATGGGAAGACGAAACTTCCAATTTCATGACGCCATGCTCTGTTGAACAGGCTCGTGTGGGGGCTAGCAATAAAATTAGTAGGTGAAGTTCCGGATGTCCATTTTGCTTAGAAACTTGGAAGTTATAATCCAGGTCCGAAAATGATGACAACGATTTTAAAGAGTTGGTGGTTTTATATAAAACCTTAGAATTGTTTTAAAAAAGCAGCCTCAGAGCCAGAGATTTGGATTCGCGTTGTGTGCGTCTGTCATTATTATTCTTATAACTCTAAACATGTAGAACGCGGTACTGGAGTTGTTTCATTAACATTTGAAAACGTACTTTGGATTTTTCCGTAAGTGTTCCCGTGTTGCTGGCTTTGTCTATAACAAATCCGTTTTCTGTTTCAGTTATCAGGTCATGCATATCGATGGTGTACATGTATTTTTCATTCGCATCGCTAACTTTTTATCCTTTTTAATGTGCAGTTTGTACACGCGAGAATACGGTAGTACACTGTAAAAATAGGAGACACAACGTTCATCCGGGCTGCCTCCACTTTCTTGGATTAACCTACATTCAGCCAGTTTTCGGTTGAACGTTTTACTTTATGTAAAATTTCAAAATGCGTGGATACATTACATATATATGAGTGTTCCAACGTATTTCATTCAATCCTAGCATTTTTTAAAAGTAGAAAAGAATAAAAGGAAATATTCCTTTAAAATTAAAAAAAAATAGTTGAAGTGGTCGGGTTTCGATCCAGGGTCCACAAGTATACTGGTCAGACGCTCTAACCATTTCGCTACGAAGGCAGTTGGTGACTCTGGCTTTCCGAGCGAGCTATAGTTTTACTGTGAAGGAGGTTAATTATTAACACGTTTTTGAATCTACTACGAGGAATGTCTCTTGAAAAAAAGGAGAGATGCTTTTGCTACAGTGTAAAGATTTATACCCAATTTAATTTCTCGGCCCACCAGTAAACTGTTTGCTGTTCACAGTGTAAAGGCAATGTAAACACTCAAAATGGCGGGAGTTCAGTGACAAGCAAGTAACGTTACTCCTGTTACTGGATTATAGAATATCCAACTAAGGCTTAAACTTCATCCACAAAAGTACGTAACCTCAAAATTTCCTGTTTAGCTTACACTTCGATTAGAAAATGACCGAATTTTAAGCGTAAAATAAGTTGAGCGTTCACGGACAAATCACTTTGGCCAGTTTCAACCCATTTTCAGTTAACGTTAAGCTATTACAAAGAAAGTGTTTAACTTTAAAATGGAGTTAATTTTACCATTTTTTCCACTAAAAGGCTTAACTATATCCACGTTTAAGAGTAAATACAACAAAACGCTAATTTTCGACTTTTATTTCTCCATAAAGCGGAGTAACTTTCATCCATTTCGTGTTTCCAGTTTTTACAGTGTAGACTCCGGAGATTACAGACCTCAAGGGATGTCTGCTAGGTTCAACTAGTAGTCTTCAGAATCGTTTACGCCTTCCGTTGCATAAAAAACTGATAACGCTAGGACAACTCTTTTTGTGCTTGAAATCAGAATTATACTATCGACTATTCTGTCTATGTGCGGCATACCGGCTGAGAAACACTAATATCCCATTTCTAATTCACGCAGTTACAGTAATGTGTTAACTGCGAGGAGAAACAGTTTTTGTACAAAAGGTATAAATAGTATTTTAATCAGGTCACATTGACTACCATTCACGTATATTAAGTTGATGGATTTACCAAACTTACCAACGAATGTAGATTTCCTTGGTGAAAGTAATCGCGTTGAATCTATTTCATTATATGTGTTTGTTTGTGTTCTACCGAAACTGACAAAACGTCATTACTCAAATAAGACTAAATGTGTGCTTTGGGATCTTGAGAATTCGTGATCAGAATTGGGGAAATGATCTCTGAACCAAACTCGCGGTAGTTCACAATAATTTAGAAGGTTTATTGTTCACCATTCATAATGTTGTTTTGTTTGATCAACCGACTTGATGAAGACAATATAAACAGAGAAATTGAGCAGAAACTTTGTAACGATTTGCTGTTTATTAAGCTTTAATTTGAGGTTGTCATGGTGACCTTTCCATTCCCTCTCCCTTCCTTGTCAGTTTGGTAGTTACAATGATGACATATGGTAATGAAATAATACGTTGTCTCTTCTGGTTTCTCATTTCAAGTTCCTGTGTTTAGTACGTTTTTGTGATTCAGATCGATGTATAACTATGCAACTGCAACAGATTAATTTGTCTCTGTCTGTTCTTGGTGTGGAGGGTTTCTTTTTGACGCAATTGAACCTGTCTTATGATATCTTCCGGTTTGGTTAGAACGCATTTTTCAAAACTGTATACATTGGAGTTTAATTTTGATGATCCTATAAAAAAAAATATTTTTTAGGGCTGCCCCAAACTACCATTGGGTTGGGACCATTTGAATTTGTTTATGGCCTTTAGGCATCTATCGGTCAAGCCGGTATAAGGCAGGGAGAGGATATTGGAAGCTAATCGGTCAGGGCCTATTTTGCAGGTACCATCCCGGAATTTGTTTGTTGTGACACGGAAAGCCTGATCACTAAGCTGTCTACCAACTGAGCTACGGTCGCTCGGTATTGGGACCATTTATTATTTTTTGTTAGTTCGTAACGCAGGCTGGAGCCTCAAACAAAGCACGTGAAGAGAAATTGACTTCAGATTTGAAATCAGGGCACAAGAAGTGAACATAAGTTGCCACAGCTTCGTTCATACATTTTCTTTATGCTTTTTACTTTAGCGCACTTTTTACACACTTGTGTTCATTTTCTACATTCTTTGTGTTTCTTTTCTGACCACAAAAATATTTCTTGTCTACATCTATGCACATTGAAAATGCACAGAAGTGATCAAAAGTGGAGTCATTTGAGTCGTGCAAATGGTGCGTACTTTAAATATAAAGCTGTTGACGCATGTACATTACTGACTTTCCTTATTTCAAAAATAAATCTATTGAAACATCGTATAAATTTGTTGACTTACAAACCGAAGCACAATCACATGACGCAGTTTCGAGGAAAATATTGTCCTGATATGTAGCTAAATAAGAGCGATATTTGCAAAAAATATTATGTTTCGTCGATACAAAGTTCTAAGTCCAAAAATCTACGAAGTTGTGTAGTTCCCTCTAATCTGGGAGAGTGATATTTTTGTAATGCAATGCCAGGGTGTCTGGAAAAACCTGTTTTTCTAGCAGAAACCTGGATCTTTTTAAAAGTTAACTTTATTAATTTCACTCTGTAAACATTTAAAATAAACTTTATTGGATTTGTAAATTTAAGGTCACAGAATGAGGCAATTAAAATAATTATTTTCTGTAAGAAGCTCTCAGGGCCTCTCAGACTTCTTGTGAGTACGGGTGGGGCGACCCCGAGGGTATCCGAGCTGATGTCAGCCATATTTCTTCTTTCTGATCGATGCTCAGTTTTTCTCCTCATTTCATCTTTCTCTCATCCTTTACTCTAACCATGCATGTCTTGTTTTATTTTCTTAAGTGCTTGCTTATGTAATCTAAGTTTGGAAGTTACCTTCACTTCAGAATATATTTTGTCAAGTATTTGAATTCAAATAAAGCCATTTTAAACGCACCGAGGACCCAATTACAACTATTATGACTCACCTTAAAGTCTTGAATGTCGCCCTCGTAAGTAGTTGCTTCAATATGAATTGGATAGGTTCGGAATGGCACTTGCTCAGTCGTCAGGCCGTCGTTGCGATGTAATTTATGTGTGTGTGTGTAGTTTTTTTGTTAGATTAGATTGTACATTAAATAGTGTAAATACTATGACCAACTAATTTACTGAAGTACACTTTTCTTAGGTTCCTACTTATTCGAGAGTAACTCATTTCGAATTTTAACACGTCTGTGCTTACCTGTACATAACAACATTTTTGATAATTTTTAACTTTCGTAATTCTTATACTCGAACAGGAATTTGTTGTAAATATGACCTACATACATTTTACCTACACATGGCAGATATTCGATTCCAGTTCTTCGAATATGGCCGCTGCCGTTCACTTTTATTATTATTATTATTATTATTATTATTATTATTAAGACTTTGGTGTCAAGCAACAGTGACAACGGAGTAATATAAAATTAGTAACCTTTACAGTTGGACTCAAGTTTTTCGGTTAATAAATAATACACATCTTTCCACATACATATACATATTTGTTAAACTTCACACACAATATAATATTTCCAAAAAATTACAGACATTACTTAAATTACATCTCTACGACCGAATAAAGACTGAGCGAGAGCCGTTCCGAAGGGCCTAGCCAATTCGTATTGAAGCAACATTAAAAACTTTGCTTTAGGATGGATCATAATAGTTTAGGTTAAATTCAGTTGAATTTGAATTTATTTCATTTATTGTGTTTAGGCAACTTTATCTTAGTCGGTTAATTGATTAATTAAACATATTAAAGAGTGAAAATTATGTGACTGGACCGGGGATCGAACCCGGGACCTTTGAGTTACCGTTCCAATGCGCAGTTGTAGGTACAGTCAATTATATCTGTACCTACAGAGGTTTGATGTACAGAAAAAAATAGGAAGTTTGGAAATAGGAAGAAATAGGAAAAAATAGTACAGTAGCATTTCAACTTTGTAAATAAACATACTTTGTTTGCAAGAAGAAAAATATTATAAATTAATAATGCATGATATAAATACATTTGTATAAATAAAGTAAATGGACATTACCCATCAAGAAGAATATGCAATAAAATGCTACCCTACGAATTAAAATGTGTTTCGTAGTTGGGTTTTACATGCACATGAATGGTGCAATACACATGCACATAGTTATTGAATGCACTTTTTTTTTTTTTAGTATTGGTTACTTTCAATAAAGAGTATTGGTTAGTTTCAACTAAACATGCAGAAAGGTAATGTTCGTTATATTTCGTTAATTTTGGATCTGAACTGATTTTTCGTTGAAATTTTATTACAAATATGAATCATACATTAAGCTTGTACTATTTATTTGTTTGTTACTGCACAATATTCTCAACCGGTTTCTGGTAGGAAATATTCTACTTTATTTTCTTGTTTGAAATTTCTCGAAAACGTACATTTTAGTTAGTACATAAATATTGTTTTCATGTTCTATAATGACTTAAAGAAATAGTATGTGCTTGGTATATGCGTCTTTTAATTGATAAACATTTTCTAAGAAGCAAAATGTTAAATTAATGACCTGGAAAAAGTAGAAAAATAGACCTGGAAAACCTTAAAAAAAAAAAAAAAAAATATGGAATTTGAAAATTGACATTCAGTAGACACCCTGATTTACGAATGCAAGTTTTGATACTTGTTGATTAATGACCTGTCTTCACGGAAGTGTCAGTCAACAGGAAAACTTGAAATGAGCATTTCATTTGCACGTTATCCTGTCTCCACTGGCGTTTTGTCCAAACAAACCGTTCCGTTAATATCTTTGTTTTGATTTGGCGGCTGAGATGATTCGCTGAAACTAGTATTCAGATTCGACCTGAAGTAATTTATTTCTGTCCATTGTGTTAGGTTTTTGAATTTAGTTCGTAACGCCTTTAGACAACGGCAGAACCCCGAGAAAACCTACTGCATACGGTGTTTGTCCACCACTAAGCCCACATGGAACGAGCAGGTATCAAATCGACAACCCCAGGCACTAATGTGAGCGCTCTACCATTGAGCCACCGCGGCCTCTGTTAGGTTTTTGGTATTTGTGGTACAGGTAAGATGTTGGTTGAAAGCCTCACAACCACGTCAAGGTCTCTTACCTTCTGTGAGGGCCTCTAGTGTTTTTAAAGTTGGTAGAGGGACACAAGATTGCTTGTACCGTACAATCTTACGCCGGAGAACCAACTCACACAGAGCTTGGTCGACTGTGTGTACGCGGCTGGTGTTCTCGAATGTGTGTGTTTGT
Source organism: Lepisma saccharinum (assembly GCA_022664845.1). Lineage (NCBI taxonomy): Eukaryota > Metazoa > Arthropoda > Insecta > Zygentoma > Lepismatidae > Lepisma > Lepisma saccharinum. Next base: position 2,064 of record JAGDQP010007823.1, on the reverse strand, counting down.
GTTTTCTCGTTCTTGTGGAAGTTAACAGATGCTTCACTAAACCTGACTTAGCAAACACCTTGCTATTTCTGGGACCATGATAGCGAGACGCTTGTCGGGTACTCTTTAGCAAATCATTTGTTAACTTCCGGAATACCGAGAAGTTGTCCCGTCGTGATTACCGACAAATGGCTCGCCAAAACTGACCTGGCAAATACCTTACTATTTCTGAAGGCATGATAGTGAGATCCTTGCCGGGTACTCTTCAGCAAGTCATTTGTTCATTTACTTGTGTCGGACGCACGAGAATGTGAGTGTAGATATTTTTCGAATATTGAAGAAAAAATGTAGTCATGGATTCAGTAATAATAAAAGAGTATTGTTAATAAAATATAGCTTTTGTTGTACTTCGTAGCATGGTTAGTATATTGACACTTGACAGTTATTATCTCTGCTAATTGTACAGTACAACAATGCAATTTCCTTGAACTGAAAATTCTTACTTTTTATAAATGTCAAATGGCGAAAATCAGACACATCGTTTGTATTAGCTAACTCGGGAACTATACAGTGTTCAGAAGAATACATTATGGTCTAAACTAGGCGTGGCCAATTTCTTTCGATAAGAAAGCCGTGGTCGTGTCATGGGCCATCGTCAGAAATAATGAATATAACTAGAATATCAATCAGTCTTTGGTTGATTTTATAATACACATAATTTAATATAGCTTTGATCTTTCCGCGGGCTACAAAATAACATGTCGCCCGCAGGCTAGCTGTTCCCTGCTCTATAGCATTCATGGGTTAGTGTTCGGATATACCTAACATCCATTGTGGTTATCTCTGTTTGGACAAATTTCTGACAGTCACTGGAACTGAACTCTGTGATATCATCACTTAGTCTGTCCATACAAACAAGTTGTCAGAGGTTGGAAACAGTGACGTCGCGTATTAACGTTCACAGGAGCACGTGAACTGCCAACTAATTTAGAATTATTATTATTATTATTATTATTATTATTATTATTATTTTCGTTTCAGATTGTGTTTCTTATCAAAAGATTTAAAAACATACCACATTTTAAATTGTTACACTGAGGCATAGGTATACAGTTCGTTTATCAAGTTGTTATTACTCTCCAATTTGTTTCCAGTTCACATTTCGTTTGTGAACGCGTTGCCCCATATGCGCTTAACTGGCGTTAGGCCTAACTTATAACATTGTGTGTATGGGACCTCGGCGTGCACAATCCTAGAGTGAACGAAGATAGCAGAACAGGAGTGAGCACTGTTGCTAGCTCTCCTTGACTTTTCCACCCGTTTTCGTGTTTAAAATGTAATCAAATCTTCTGGCAGAAGCAAGGATAAACGTTCATTACACACCAAAATCGCAAAATACACAATAAATCGTTTATGGACAAATATATTAAACGCTTAAATAACATAATGTTGCATCTCTATTTACATAAAATTGTTTGAGTTCCAGTATCAGTAATAAACGAAGAGCTAATGAACAGTATCAAGCAGTTTGCAACATTGCGTAAACAACAAACAACCTTTTTTTTAGTGTATCGTTCAACCAAAGAGTTATAGATAAGTTTGCTGCCCAGAAAGACAGAAGAATGGACTTCATATACTAATAAAGGTAAGAAGGATATATTTAATTTCTTCTTATTATTATTAATATTTTGTGTATGTATTTACTGTGAAAGACAATTTTCATTCGCATACTTTCGTGGAAAACTTCTCTGAGATACATTCGTCGCTGCACTGTCTAGCTTTTGAACCAGCATACCTCAAAAAGCGAGATGATTCCTTACCAGTCCAACTACTTATTTTTGTGTGGAGTTCCTTTTCCATTTCTTAACTCAGTATATAGTGTAAATAAGTTCTATTTTCTATTTGGCACATTGAGAAATGGTTTCAAGCTACTGAACGATGTGTTTCTTGTTCTCGTATTCTCTTCGTTGCTCTTTGGAGCAGAGATTCTGCCAGGATTTTCAGTTTTTGGGGTTTTAAATAAAAATTGGGGTTGTAACTGGAGTTTTGCACGGTTTCCACTATTTTTTACAGTAACAATTCATA
>JAGDQP010007822.1:0-65591 GCA_022664845.1 Lepisma saccharinum | reverse complement strand
TCCATTATGTTGGTGTGTCTTCGTCTGTCTACTAATACGTGATCGATCTGGTTGAGAGTTTTGCCGTCCGGAGATACCCACGTGTATTTGTGTATGTCTTTGTGTTCAAAGTACGTGCTCTTTACCAGTAAGTTTTTCGAAATCGCGAAAGTTATCAGTCTTTCTCCATTGTTGTTGGTCTTTTCGTGAAGACTGTATTTGCCTATAGTAGGTCTATATTTTTCTTCCCTCCCTACCTTTGCATTGAAATCACCCAACACAATTTTCGAATTATACTTCGGTAATCGGTCAAACAACCTTTCTAGCTCATCGTAGAATATATCTTTGTCGTTATCAGTAGCCACCTCGGTCGGAGCATAGACGTTTAATAAAACCGTGTTGCCCCATCGAGTACGTATCGTAACGTACGATAGTCTTTCGTTTACGAACTCTATATTCTGAACCGCCTGAAGGATACTATTCTTAATGAGGAACCCTGTTCCGAAATCGTGAGACTGTGTTCCCCCGTAGTAGAAAGTGTACTTGCCCTGTGGGATACTATCTTGACCCTCCCACCGAACTTCTTGTATCGCTAATATGTCTAGCTCGTACTTTTCGGTCTCGTGTACCGCCACCTGAAGAGCGCCCGTTTGGTATAATGTTCGTACGTTCCACGTTCCTATTCTAAGGTCTTTCTTAATCCTGTTCATAGAGCCCCCTGAAGCAGTCCCAGCCCGGAGATCCGAATGAGGGACTAGTTTACCTCCGGAATATTTTACCCCAGGAGAATCCATGAACCATCTGTTACTATTTCTTGACATGTTTTAGCGGTGTAGAGTTGTCAGCTCTACGACCTCGCAGTAAAGGTAGACATTCAAGATGTCGCCCTCTGTCCATCTCTGAGCCTTGCCGATGTCATTCATCTTCAGCCTCAGAGTGGTAATGGTGATGCTGCTTCCCCTCACCATGATATTTTTGTTCGGGGTTATCGTCCCCTAGCCTTTGTAGATCCCTCTACTAACTGCAAGGCAGCAGTACTGGTTTTGGTCCGCCCCGGAATATTTCCGGTACCCACCATATCTGGTCGGCATTCCCCTATCCGCCACCTGGGGAGGCGCCTGGTGGAAGACCAGTAACTCCAACCCGGGGAACAAATTTTACATTTTCAAAATCACTTTCTATGTAGAAGGAATTCTATCTATGGTTTGAAAATATGTTTGGGTTGATTTAACTCCTTTTGTAACTTTAAGAAGCTACGGCTTATTTGGGCTAAGGAAGTGAGATTTTCGTAAATGTCTGCATACTGAGAATTTAGTGGACACCATGACAAAAATAAGGTCTCCAAACCGATCGTAGTGAAACAGGAAAGAAAACAGTTGTGGTTTCTAACTACCAGTATGTGAACTCGCACACCAAACATTAAGAAAATTTACTCGAGCTTGACTACTTGCAATCGAATAACCCTAGTATGAGTGCAGCTACTAAAGTTGAATATTTTATCAAACACCGCAGATGAGATGGATTCCTTACGTCGTTGACGAAAGTGCTTTTAGAGTTACTACAGAATCATTAGATATGCAGTATTAAACTTTGTTGTCACAAAAATATCATTTTTGTTTATTTTGGGTTATGTTAGTGAAATTATTCTTTAGCAACAATAATTTACCTGCTTTCTTATATTTAGTTCTTTTGTCGTGTTTGTGAAATATGAAAACAGAAAACGAAAGAAAGAAGAAAAAAAACTCTTGAGATTGTATGAAGGAAATGGAACAAAATTTGCATATTCTTAGTGTCCATTTTGTTTATGTAAATTTGTAAAAAAAAATTGTTCAATAGCTGTTCGTTACTTTTAAATATTTTGCATTTCAGCAGTTTCGATTGAAACGTTATATTGTAGACAATAATAAATTGATGTCGATGTGAAAACATGATAGTGTACTCCTTAATCTCCCTTGAATTTATAATATAATTAAACGTAATAACAGGGTTTAGGGACTGAGAAGTAATTTTATCATTGCTGTGTATGATTTAAGTAACATATTTTACAGCTGAGTCATAATGACAGTTGTTTGCATTACCAGTGTACACGTTAGCTTGCTATTTTCTCAGGCCCTAAACTCGATCTGTTGAATTCGAAAACATAAGGTGTGGTGTGAAATGTTTGTGGTGTAAGTTTAAGGACTATAACCCAATTTCCCTGCTCCATTGATTTGTAATGCAGAATATAGTTTTACAAACATGCATTCCTACTTTGTTGAAATTTAAACTTTCGTGTGTTTCTCTTTACGTAAACTGCTGTGTTGTTTAAGTGCTCCAAAAGTCCACTTTTTTACATGTTAACAAGCAGGATGGATGTTCGCAACGAGATGGATTAAGTATCAAATGTTTTTTCGTGCTGAAGTGGCAAACATCTCTGTGCGGTGTACGTCAATCACGTTTAAGGAAATGACAGTCCTCCGCGAACACTTTTTAAGAGCAACGGTTGGGAAGTTAGGAGCCAGAGCGTATGGTGAGATACCATTATGACATTCGTCTAGTGAATTAAATTTATACCGTGCAAGTTGCCCGAACCTGCATACCTTCCAATCCTCAGCATTGACCAAATCACCACGGACGGTGGGTACAGAAGTGGAAAAAGAGTATACGCAGAACTAATGGTAGCACGTGGAGAACTGTATCGAATAATACTCAACTCTAGCCTTACGTTTTGGCCGAGGGATGTCATTCCTTATCCATGGCGGGTCTAGGCATTTTTAGGTCTCTCCTCAGTCATTTCTCGATTTTTGAAAATAGTGGAAAGGACACAATATCACAATTTTGAGAAGTAGGCGCGATGGTGTTGATGGATCTCCGTTATGTAGTAAATATTTTAGATTATTTATTTGCAGCAGAGCAATTTGAGAGCCCGCAAATTGTGACGTCATAGGCTAGGCTCTCAAATATCTCAGCCATACAAGAATTCTCTAAAACACTAGCACGTCATATTATGGATTTTCCTGACCACTATGGCGCCTACTTTGAAGATTTTGATACTGTCTTTCGCCTTTCAATAATTTTCGAAAAAGGGAAAATGTACGTTTGAGCACTGGCAAGGAGCGTTAAAATAATAGTTCCGTATATAGTTTCAATCCACCACGTTAATAGTAAGAGCACGATAATATTATTACATTGTTGTAATGTTTACGTGTATAGTATAAATGGTTGTATTTTTCTACTGATGTACTGAATGCACTATCATGGTCATGAATAAATAACCATTTGTACAATTTCTTTTACAAATACGTTCGGAATGAATCCACCAATTTGAATATGATTTTCTAAAGTGTGATAAGAAATTAACTCTTTCTGTACAAGACTGTACTCAAACCGGTGTATCCATTCCAAATGTATTCGGAAAAGAAATTGTACAAATGGTTATTTATTTCTGACCACGATAGTGCATGAAGTACATGAATAGTAATGTACAACCATTTACTATACACGTAAAAAGAACAGCACCGTAGTAATATTCGTACAAAATCATGCACACCACAGACTTTTTCAACACACAAAGAGGGTTAAATCAACACAGCACACTGTGTTAAAATAATACCGATCACCGGTGTTGTTTTAACACCAAGAGTGGTGTTAATCAAGTGGCCTGACCTTGAATTTTAACACAGTGTGTGTGTTGAAATAACACCGAAACGGTGTTAGTTAATGGCCTTGATATTGAATTTTAACACAGAGGGTGTGTTGAAATAACACCAAAGTGGTGTTACCTACATGGCCTTGACCTTGAATTTTAACACAGAGGGTGTGTTGAAGTAACACCAAAGTGGTGTTAACTACATGGCCTTGACCTTGAATAGTGACACAGTAAAGGTGTAGTAATAACAAGAAAATGATGTTCAAATAACACAGGCGCTGTGTTACTGTTCCGTAACATTAACACAACATTATCAACACTTTACACACTGTGTTACTTTGTTCGTGTTAAGCTAACACCACTAGAAGTAACACAGCACACTTTTCCCCACACTACCGGCCTTGACACCGAGCCGAATCAACACCGAACAAATTAACACAGGCCCGAATTTAACACCGCTCAACACCGGTTGTGTGTTAAACACGTAACACACCCCCTGTGTTAAACGCTAACACCGGGGGGTCTGTGTTGAATTAACCACGAAAAGTGGTAGTCACGCTGGAACCACTGCCCTGTGTTAAAATTGAGTTGAATTAACACAACTATTTTTTGCAGTGTATCTTCATTTTAGTTCTATTGTAGAACAAACTGAGCCATCGTAGCTCAGTGATAGAGCATTGGCGTAGAATTCGAGAGATCGTCGGTTCGATCCCAGTGGCCGACCATCCTGTCTGAGGTTTTTCCAGGGTTTTTCCTCAGTCACATCAAGCAAATGCCGAAATAGAACCTTTAACATAAGTCCTGGCTGACATCTTCCCGAATCCTACCCCCTATCTCGGCCTGAGCCTTAGATGATAAAGGCCATAAATAGAATTCAAATTAAAAAATATTGTAGAGCAAAACTAGTACAAACTAATCAGTCCAGCCCGATCTCTGTATCTATAAAAATGCAGTAAGAATTATTAGCTTGAAATTATTTGATTGCATGCTAATAAACCTGCCACAAATAATTTCAAACTAATAATTCTTACTGCCTTTTTTAGATACAGAGATCATGCTGGACTTATTTATTAGTTTTGTTCTCAGAGTTTTTTAAATTGAATTATATTTATATAGCCTTTTGGCACCTAAGACTCAGGCCAGGATAGGGGGGGTAGGATTTGCGATGGTGACAGTTGGGACCTACGTTAAAGGTGCTATTTCGGCATTTACCTGATGTGACTGAGGATAAACTCTGGAAAAACCTCAGACAGGATAGTCGGCCGTTGGGATCGAACCCACGACTTCCCAAATGCTACGCCAACGCTCTACCACTGAGCTACGACGGCTTTTGTTTGTTAAATTTGTGTTTATTGTTCTTTTCCTAATAAACACACCTTAATTACTGTTTTTTATTGAAATTTTATTAATTATTCTTGAGTAAGTGTATAAAATTAAGATATTTGCATTTTGTAATTCATCATATATAAACTTGCTTATTTTTTAGTATTTAACTCGACAAACACAATTCGTCTCTTGGAAACATAGTTGATGACAGCCTACATTTCTGTTAGTTCTTACATGAAAACACACATTAAAACATAACTGATGAAATATGATCAGTAACTATAATTACTTCCATGAAAATACTACATTCTACATCATTTAGAACAACAATCTGGCCCTCATATTTACGCATACGAAACATATTATACAATTTTACACTTCTTTTTTCCCTTTCGAATTCAAAAATAGTACAGAAATAAACACGAGCAAGAAAACATTTCGCAATGTGTAAAATACCTGATATTACTAAGCCTCGACAATTTCGTATTGAATATTCACTCTTAATTTAGTGTAATGGAAGTGGAGATTTATTAAGATATCTCATTCTTATGCAGTATGGCTTTTTCATTTCAGGTCAAGTGATTGTATTGAAATGTCATCTCATTATACGAGTTATTTCTAGTACGTAGGACAAATTCCATTTCACAGAAGTGGAATGTTCATAGAAATCTGTCTGGAACTTTATTTATATTCTTTTCCTTTTTAACTGGAACATTAGATTTTCTGAAACACTCGAGGAATACAAAGTAACCTCTGATCGTACTGGATAAGGAGACAGATTTAATAAAGAATAATTTAGAACAAACGATTAAAGAATTTTAAAAAATCCTGAGAGTAGTTCGAATATAAAGTAACGATAATACAATAATGAACCATTCATTGTAAATCATGAGAAGCAATTTCCATGAAAGTGTTAAATAAGCTTATCTGAAATACGATATCTCATTTGTTTAGATTACAACTTAATTTGACCATGATTGGCACATATCCAACTAATTAAATTGTTTGGAAAATAAACAAAATAAATAAATTAAGATATTTGAGCTGCAGAAATTAACGTCTAACTACATTACTGCACGATAGCGGATCAATATCATACATGGTGTATAATGGTTTCCCCAGTATCAGATAAACCGGAACAGAACATGAACTATATAATATTAGCTAGAGAAGACAAGAAAGCTAGTTATTTAATTAATTAATTAATTACAGTTAACTGGATTATTCTGTCGTATATCTAATGATTGAATATTTTATTGTAATTGAAAGCAAGCAAGTTTACAAAATTTCAAAGAAATCGGATGATGGGAAGTGAGCTTAAAATCGATTGCAAAATTTGTACCGAACAGACAAACAAGGAAGCTAGTTGATTTTCTGTTGTTATATTTTGTATCGAGCAGACAGACAAGAAAACGAGTCAATGAAAACGTGTTTAAAAAAAAGCAAGTAAGGTGAATGATTGGAAAAGGGAAGAGTAAAAAATCCAGGAATACAAAGCTAAAAGCGCAAAGAAAGTTCTCAAAATCTTTCCAGTACATCATTCAACATTGACTAATGTTGGGGTTTGGAGCTAATCTAGTTTGAGGCAAGGTCAGTTAACTAACCTACACTTATCTAATTCGACGTAATGTAACTTTAACCTTAACTAGCCTCGGCTAACCAGCTTATCGAATCTGGATAATAAAAGAAAATGAGAGTATAAGTATGAATCATGCTTACCCTAATCTGGATTAGAGCGGAGTTTAACTCAGGGGTGGAATGGCAATTTTGTTCTTGGGTACACTCTGTTCCATAAGTTTTAGGCCAGACACACGATAACTTCAATTTTCATGTAGCAATGGTATTTTCTAAACTAAAACACGTGGTTGCATAACAAAAAGAGTCATAAATACAGACATTAAAAAGCCTTCCGTGCATTCATCCTTAGAGAGAGAGAATACCATTACCCAGTTGAATAGCCGTGTCGTCTGAGGCCAATGGTTCGAGTCCCGCCAGGGGCACGGATGTTTGTGAATTTTAATTAGGTGTATAGTGTCGAATCGTGACGGGCCGAAGTCAAAATTTTTATAGACCAGAGGCGGCGTTAGCTGAGCGCGGGGCCTAGGGCAATAATGACCCCGCGGGGCCAAAGCACAAGTAAAAATCGCTGAGTGCCGAAATGTTACATCTAAAGCCGATAAAGCAGTAAGCAACTTCCCCCTAAATGCTTCCTCTCACTTCTTCCTTTCATTCCTAACCCTAAATTTATTATTAAATATTCTCTTTTTTTAATGAACAACGGTTTCTTATGAAAAAAAATCCGACATAATTTATTTAAAGAAAGTACAATATATTTTAAAAACCGCATTGCTAATTACAAGTGCTTCTTTATTCATTTCCATTTCATTTGCATGGAAACTATACAAACTAGTTTATTTGTAAACTTTTATATCATTGACTAAGAAAAATATCAACTCGGAACGCGGGGCCTCCCTAAGCGCGGGGCCTGGGGCGGTTTCCCCAGTTGCCGCCCCAAATGCCGCCTCTGCTATAGACTGATCCATATTTAATACAATGGATACACCAAATTTGAAGTCTTTGAGATACCATGCCGCATCAGCTCTGCTGTTTATGGTATTGGAAATATGAAGTTCTTAAGTTAATTTTCCCACATTTTCGGCAGTTTGTATTCCCCCCCCCCCCGGTCGATAGCCTGTTTTTAAATCTCATTTTTTATGTATTTTCATCTCTTCAAGCTTGTCGGTCGAATTCTGTTACACCCTGTTGTACATGCTATACTCATGGTTCATAACAGCTGACAAGGCTATCACACTTGACTTTATTTAAAAAAACACACAATCGGCGTAACGGTTTAAATTTTTTTTAACAACATCATCTTCTCAAGCAATGTTCTTTCAGTGTTCTAGCGAAAAGAAAAAGTGGTTTTGGATAGAAAGTGGAGGAAGAATTACCGAGAAACTCAAGCTGCTGCTAGGAAAGGAAGGAGTGAAAACAAATAGGAAAGGATTGAAGAGGGATTTGGACTTAATGAGAAACAAGAAGAAAGATGTTCTAAAGGGAGTAGAACTAGGAGGAGTGGTATATAGTGTTCCCGTGTATGAACTGTGAGGCAGTGTATATAGGAGAAACGAAAAAGAAATTGAAGGAAAGGCTAAAGCAACACAAGGATGAGGTAAGATTGAAAGAGACAGAAATGCTATTCACAAACATGTACAGGAAGAGGCCCATGATATAGACTGGAAAGGTGTGGAGATACTAGAACAAGAAGAAAGGATGTTGGTTAGGAAGTGGAAAGAAGCGAGGAGAATTAGGGAAACGGGAGTTAAAGCTATGTACTGGAATGGTGCCTGTTCCATTAAAAAAAAAAGCTGCCTGATTTAGGCCTTACTTGTACGCACAGTCTGAAAATTGCTTTATTTTTTAATGAAATGATTCACCTTTCTTATTTTATCAGCGAGCAAGACATCAACAATACTAAGTAGCTTGTCACGACAGTTGGAGTGGGGGAAAACTGACACTGTTTCTCTCGATCAACAATGACCGTGAAACTTCGTTCTATCCTTAACCACGAAGGTAGTAAATAACGTTTGCTTACCCTGAGAAGTAGTGATCGTCTCGTGCCACTAAGAATTATTTTATTCAGAACTAACCTTGCTCTGTAAATTGTAGACACACTGAGAAGGACAATGAAATCTATTTATATACGTCGTACAGCACTTATATATCAACTTGGTAACTCACAAGCACGCACGGCCAGGCAATGAATTCCCTGTGCAGACATACACTTTTAGATTTTTACTTACAATTTGTCATATTCATTTGTCATCTTCACATGTATCCATGTATCGGAGAACACTACAGGCATCACTGATACTTATTAATAATCACATGACATCGAAACACTGCTTCCTGTGGTAAATTTCGATGATAATAATACACCACAACTATATTACGTCTTATACCTGTCGTTGTTCGTTTTGATCTGATGTTGCCCTCTCGTGGAGAAACAAAACTCCAAGCAGACAACACTCCATACTCGCTACAGAAAGTCCATTCCTTTGTTAATGCAAATGAAGCTGAAGGAAACTAGGCTCCTCTGTTCTTACTGAATACACTTGTATTAAGATGGTATATTAAAAATAAATTTAGGGGCTTGTAACGACTATTACAAGGGTGCATGTACATTTGATCAACTGCGAGAAAGGGCTCGAGAGATATGACAACGCTGTCAACCATAAGTGCGGTACTGTAAGTAAATGTGCAAAATAGCCGTTTTTTGGTAGATAGGCTAAAATATGGTTTCCTTGCAATTGTAAAGTGTCTTTTGTCCTCCATCGCATCATACCTATTTTCGCCAAAGTAACACTTTGCGCTTTATATCATTTACTGCTAATATCATACTGATCTCTAACACTATGAAACTTATCATCTGTTGAAAATTTTATGCAATGTTGGAACCTCTGGGAAACCTGAGCAGACAATATTTTTCAATTACTCGCGGGCACAAACAAATCCACACCTTTCAATATCCCTCTCACAAGGGAGAGTCACAATATTTGGCGCTGAGATCCTAATCAAACACAGTGCATCTGATACAGGATGGTGAGATATAATGAATACCAAAATATAAGGTGCGATGGACAAGGGGGAGCGGAACTAGGGGAGCCGAAACCTCAAAATTCACAGGATTTACAGTTAAATAAAGGATATATCCAAAGTATTTCAGAATAAAGAACGGAACCTTTGGGATGTGATTTCTGACACCAAAACAAGAAAAATGTACCTTTGAACATGGGTGAAATTTCGCTTAGTTTCGGAGATACAGCGTTTCCAACTTTGAGTCCAAAATCGACGCCTAGTAATGGGAGAAAGTGAATAATTCTCGACAAGTCAGAAACGAGTCATTGAATGAAAGTTCCGTTTCTGTAAATTTGTTTCTAGCAACATGGTGGACATCAGGAGTGAAAACACAATGTCACAAGTTTGTCAGTGTTGCCAACTATGTACATTTTTTTATTTTTTCCAGTGGCAGTACGATGTGTTATTGGATATTTTACATCGTCTAGTGATGATAAACAACACACTTAAAGCACATACCACCGTGTTGCAAACTACGGATAAGACAAAGAGGTTATACAAACTACCGGTCAGTCCATCTGAAATAGTCCAACTCGTTTAACCAACCTCTATCAAATATAATAATAATAATACTTACATTCCTTTATTAGAATACTTCAAAACGGGTATTCTTTTATTTCTAACCCAATCTATTAATTAATGGACGCCATTTTTTCAGTAGTTTACAAAAAATGTAATATCTCCGCACTGCTAGGCTTACATAGGACATTTGAGTCTCGGCCCAGTTAAAAATGTGCAATTAGAGGATTAATAATGTTCGTGCGTGCTTTGATAATATGTTTACTAAAGCGCGTACTAGTATTATATCCCCAATTTACAAATGAATAATCCTTTCAAACTCAACTATCAAAGTTAACATTTCTACCATATGTTCTCCTTATATAATTGAATACCATGTGAAAATATATATTGTTATAATTTGTTCCACCAGAGATATCCGGCCACCAATACACATAAAATACCAATATTTGGATATTAAAACAGTCATAAGAAATTAAGGAACCACATGTCAGCCAGCATATTTTGAATATATTAAATAGAATTTGATGTGTAATAGTGCACAAGGGATCAATGCTGATATTCAATCCGCTTCGTACGAAGAACAAAAACCCTAAAACAGGAATTTATTCTGTTTTGACAATCACATTTGGATACCATTTTCATCACTTCAGTTACGTTTCAGGTTTACTATGCAGAGAACTAAAATTATCAAGCAGATTTAAGGGGGAAAACATGGTTTCTGTTTGAATGTTCTATCGTAAACCAGTACGGAGATATTACATATTTTGTAAACTACTGCAAAAATGGCGGCAATTAATTAATAGATTGGGATAGAAATAAAAGAATACCCGTTTTGATCTATTCTAATATTAGGATTATTATTATTTGAAAGAGGTCGATTAACTAAGTTGGACGATTTCAGATGGACTGACCGGTAGTTTGTATAACCTCTTTGTCTTATCCGTAGTTTGCAACACGGTGTTATGTGCTTTAAGTGTGTTGTTTATCATCACTAGACGATGTAAAACATCCAATAACACGACGTACTGCTATTTGAAAAATTAAAACTTTATACCTAGTTGGCAACACTGAATTAAACTGATTACATCGTGTTATCACTTCTGATGTCTACCATGTTGCTAGATACAAATTTCCGGAAGCGGAATTTTCATTCGATTACTCGCTTCTGACTTATTGAGAATTATTCATTTCCTCCCATTACTAGGCGTCGATTTTGGACTTAAAGTTGGAAACGCTGTATCTTCAAAACAAAGTGAAATTTCACCCATGTTCAAATGAACTTTTCTACTTGTTTCGATGTCAGAAATCACCTCCCGAAAGTTCCGTCCTTTATTCGGAAATACTGTGATCACTGTGGATATATCCTTTATTTAACGTTGTGAATTTCGAGGTTTTCCCCCCACCCGTATCCATTGCTCCTTAAATTTTGGTATTCTTCAGATGTCACCATCCTGTATCAGATGCACTATGTTCGATTACAATCTTAGTGACAACTATCGCAACCCTCCCGTGTCAGATCAATTCCTACGTTGCAATCTTTCACAATACTTAACAAATCATATTAGCTGAGAAGATCATGCGAAGTAAATCAAGACAGTAGGAGAAAAATGTACTATCATGGCCAATGTAATCTTTACATGAGTTTGTTATACACGATTTTTCTCTAAGCCTAGAAGATAGGCCACCCAACTGACGTAGAGTAGGCGGTGTGTGATACTGAGAGTGTGTGAGTGAGCGAGCAAGTGTTGCAATTTTCTTTTCTTTAACAGAAATCATTATCACATGTCCTGGGTTCTGGAAAGATAGTCATGATTTCTTGTAGTATGTAGCAAATAATTGAAAAAAGCGTAAGCAAGTCGCATTTCAAACACCAAAACAGGAAACCTAACACTATTTTTATTTTAGTTGGGCCACTAGTTGAAGTGTACTGAAAAGTGTAATTCAAATTGTCCAATAGAAAAAATCCTTGCCGAACATGGAGACACAAAAATTAACTTTGAAACCTATGGTTGCTAGGTAGTTATTTCTTTCTTAATGAATTTCATAGAACACTAAAGTTATGCATGAAAGACAAGAGAAAAGGTCTGTTTCTATCCGTTTTTAAAAATTGGGCACGATGCACGATATTTATGCCTTATAATTTCTGATATTATGTTGTTATTTACGTTATATTGTTTGTGCGTGCATGTGATATTGTGTGTGCGTGCATTTGATAAATATCGAAACGAGTATGCTATCTTCCGTGCGCCGTACCTTAGTTGATAGAACGTTTGGTTTCGTATTCGGGAAATCCTCGGTTCAGTAAAAGCAGCTGACTCCTGACTTAGGTTTTTCCAGTGTTTTCCTCAGACACGAAAGGAATATACGGGGATGGTACACTTCACATAAAAAATTGCAACAGCTAACGCCGTGAAGCTAGGAAACCCAAATGGCACCTTCTTATCCCATAATCGTGTCTGGTAATCAGACCCTCTCTTTCTCCTTCCTTCGTCTCGCCCATACTAAAATCAGCAAACATTATCAGCACATTTTTTAAACATGTATTAGTATCGATAATATGAAAGAATAAAAGCGAGACTAATCAATATACATAAGATGATGGAGGGAGAAATTTGAACACATGCAATGAAACATTGAAACCGATGGATGTCTGTTAGACAGAGAAATGAGAGAGAGAGAGAGAGAGAGAGACAAAAGAGGAGACAGAAGAAGTGCAGATAAAAATATGGGTTTTAAACCTAGTAAAAATATTAAGTTCAGTTCCCACAAATCAAATCTAACAGCGAGATAGAAGTGACTTTTGGATTTTACATTTTTTTAGGGTTATTCGAATATATAAAGGGTGATTCAAAAGTGCATTAAGTCACTTTCAAAATGAAGATCAAACTTGGTGGCCAGATTAAATATTCATGATTTCCAATGAAACTCGGGAGGTTTGAGACACATCTAGGATAATGTCAAAAGTGTATCACACTTGCTTTGTTTGCAAATTAGGTGGGGCTTATTAAACATACCGGTTCGGAATACTTTGTAATGAGGGATCTTGCAACGATTTTAAGATTGGGGGACGTAAAGTCAAAATTCGGACGTAGAGTTTTGCACGGTTTCTATCAACTTGTATCCCCAAAAATGTTAAAGTACTCTCGAGGATTTGGGGCTGAAACCCCCACAGGGGCCGGGGTCTGGCGGAATCATGATTGTAAAAACCCAGTAAATACTGTAGGCCATACCTTCTATTAAAGATAACTAATGCAAATTGAACATAAAAAGAATATGAATGAGTTATAATATTTCTGCTTAAATTCTACCAGAAAGAGCCAGGATTATATATGCAAACTGTATCAAAATGAAAAGTTACAAAAGTTCAAAAACAAAATTAGCATGTTCCTATAGGCATAGTAAACATTACATGTTCCACATTGCAAATGTAAATAAAAGAAACACGTGTATGTTGATAAATTAGAGGATGGAAACGAATTTGGTGCCAAACTAATATAAAAAGATTTCTCTTGGAATATCAAAAAAGGAGCCATTTTCTACTCATGGATTAAAATGTATCTGTTCTGGACATTCCACTCTATATTCCACATGTTGCGAACATAACATTGTAATAATTACAACACTAATAAACTACTGCTTAAAACAATTCGTAAGCAGATGCGATAAACGCGGCCTAGCTGAAACGGGTCACGGCTGTCACGGGATGCTGGTCAAGTTTTGTACTATGTCATCGGGTGTAAGATTTGAACTAATGCTGACCTTCTGATTCGATTTAGAACTGATATCCCGTAGGATGAAGGAGAGATTTTAATTATTTCATTGCGTTTGAACAGTGTTTCTTTCAGAGGTGATCAAGACCGGAGATATTACCCCGAGAAAACGAAAACTACGACGCCGAAATTCCCAGTTATATAGATTTTCCAGACTGGTTCAATCGGGTTACCGGATCAATGTTTGGGTCAGGATCATCGAAAGTGTCCCGCAATTGGCTCTGGAACAGGCACAAAAAGAGAGAGAGTGTGTAAAGTAAGATAATAAATAAACATAAATAGATAGAGAGAAGAAGAGAAGGACGTAGCGAAGACATGATAACAATACATCAAGAAAGAGAGGAAGATAGAAAGACCAATAAAAAACATGAAAACTACGTTATCATTATGCTAAACAACACACACACAATATTTACTTGGATTCTGACCAGTGATGCTTCGTAAGTTCTCCGTAAGTTTAATAAAGGATATATCCACAGTGACCACAGTATTTCCGAATAAAGGACGGAACTTTCGGGAGGTGATTTCTGACATCGAAACAAGTAGAAAAGTTCATTTGAACATGGGTGAAATTTCGCTTTGTTTTGGAGATACAGCGTTTCCAACTTTAAGTCCAAAATCGACGCCTAGTAATGCGAGGAAATGAATAATTCTCAATAAGTCAGAAGCGAGTAATCGAATGAAAATTCCGCTTCCGGAAATTTGTATCTAGCAACATGGTAGACATCAGAAGTGATAACACGATGTAATCAGTTTAATTCAGTGTTGCCAACTAGGTATAAAGTTTTAATTTTTCAAATAGCAGTGCGTCGTGTTATTGGATGTTTTACATCGTCTCGTGATGATAAACAACATACTTAAAGCACGCACCACCTACGGATAAGACAGAGAGGTTTACGCGATCTTATACAAACTACAGGTCAGACCATCTGAAATCGTCCAACTTAGTTAATCGACCTCTTTCAAATAATAATCCTAATATTAGAATAGATCAAAACGGGTATTCTTTTATTTCTATCCCAATCTATTAATTAATTGCCGCCATTTTTGCAGTAGTTTACAAAATATGTAATATCTCCGTACTGGTTTACGATAGAACATTCAAACAGAAACCATGTTTTCCCCCTTAAATCTGCTTGATAATTTTAGTTCTCTGCATAGTAAACCTGAAACGTAACTGAAGTGATGAAAAGGTATCCAAATGTGATTGTCAAAACAGAATTAATTCATTTTTTAGTTTTTTGTCGTACGAAGCGGATTGAATTGAAATAATATATACAAAATATGCTGGCTGACATGTGGTTCCTTAATTTCTTATGACTGTTTCAAACTCCAAATATTTGTATTTTATGCGTATTGGAGGCCGGATATCTCTGGTGGAACAAAATATAACAATATATATTTTCAC
Organism: Lepisma saccharinum; assembly: GCA_022664845.1. NCBI lineage: Eukaryota > Metazoa > Arthropoda > Insecta > Zygentoma > Lepismatidae > Lepisma > Lepisma saccharinum. Next base: position 50,320 of record JAGDQP010007822.1, on the reverse strand, counting down.
ATGGTATTCAATTATATAAGGAGAACATATGGTAGAAATGTTAACTTTGATAGTTGAGTTTGAAAGGATTATTCATTTGGAAAGCATAATTAACAGAAACGAAAAATAGGGAATTAGTGAAGTATAACACTGAGGACAATAAATCTATGATTAATGTACGCATAGCTGACGAAATTATACGTACAATCATAGCACAATTATACGCAAGCATACTTTCCATTTGGTCCTAAACTCAAATCCCAAGAAATTGCACTTTAATACCTTATGTCTGAAACGTGCGGGGTATTGCAGGGGACATAGTCCAAAGGAACTTTATGGCGCTAATTAAATTCAAAATTCTAAACACCTCATACTCACATTATTTTAGGATAATTTGAACAATATACGAACCCTTATTGGCCAGGATTTACTCAAAAGGCTGCAGGCAAAATTGGATATAGAGAAAAACATTATTATTTTCTATAAAAATCCAGGAATCCAATATTACCATATGAAAGAAGTGGAAACTTCAATTTCGCAAGCTGTCATATATCTGGTGAAAAAACACATTTCTGCTGACGTTATAGTTACCAAATACATAACTATACCAGTTAAGAGCAATTTTTTCTTCCTGTACAAGTAAGAACTTGGGAGAAAAATAACAATCAGTATTTATGTATGTCCATATATTACAGTCATTACGTGATAAATATGGTTTAAAAAACTTTTAATTAAAATGCCAATAAATGACTGCACTATTCTCGTAATCAATCCAAGATAAAAAATAATACGTTTGAGAAAAAACAATCCAGTAGCATACACTGATAAAAATATGGAAGAGATTTATCTCAAAGCTGAAGACGTGAAAGACGAGGACTTGGACGATGTCTATAAATATAGAACAAAACAACAAATAGAAGATAGACTAAAATTTACAGAAAATTATTTTGATATATCTGCTTTCGATATAAACCCAAATTTAGAAGCAAAATTAAATTATCAAATTCATAAAATTTTGTGCAAATACAGAGATACTTTCTCTTACTTTCCAACCGACATAGATTCATTCAAAGGTTCTGTACACTGTGTACGAATAGACAAAGCAGTTTCCTTTCACCAAAGATCTCCTCCTGTTCCTGTTGCTCTCAGAGCCCAATTGGTTAAACAGCTGGAAGATTTAATAAAGGCAAATTTAATTCAAGAGACTAGCACGAGTAAATTCTCGTCGCCCATGCTTATGGTTCGCAAACCTGGCTCCTAAGATTTTCGTTTGGTTTTTAAATCTACAGGCTTGTAACTAGTACACTCGCTATTTGGCCATTCCATTTCAAAGCACCGAACATGTTTTGAATAGTCGAAGAGGAAAGAATCTGATATCAACTTTGGACATATCAGTAGGCTATCATCAAATAGATTTACATCCTAGTAGCTGCAAATACATGTCTTTCAAAGTACTGCACACTAGAAAAAACGTACCAGTTCAATAAATGCGTTAAGGGACATGCAACATCCGCTCAAAGTTTATCCATGGCAACTAGAATGATACTACAGGGTTTACCAGACTCTATCACTTCATTTGCAGATGAACTTGTGGTAAGCGATTTTACGGGCAGGCATCACATAGAATCATTGGAAAAACTTTTAAACCAACTTAGGAATCAAAATTTTAGACCAAAACCTAAAAAATGCGACTTATTTTTTTAAATTAAATGTGCTTAACATAAAGTGAGTGGGGAGAAAGTTATGATTTCTCCGAAGATAGCCAAGAAGATACAAGGTTTTGAAAGACCCAGGGCTAAACGTCAACCCAAATCCTTTTTAGGAATTTGCTTGTTTACCTGAAACAGCTTGTTTAGATCGGTACACCGAAAAGATAGAGCCTCTACAAACGATTCTCTCTAAAGGAACTAAATTGTCTTGGAATGAAGAACTGGAAAAGTATTTGTTCAACTAAAACAAGACATCCTGAATGCAACAGATCTAAGTCACTTTGATGACAACCTAGAAATTAGAGTATATGCAGAGTCCAGTAAGGTACAAGTGGGGGGAATACTGGCAACATAAGATCCTAAAACTGACCAAGTAAAGGTGGTATCATACTGCTCGAGACGCTCATAAAAGACAGAAAGAAACAGCAGCACATGGTCTCAGGAATTTAGTGCAATTTTATACTGCCTCAGAATATTTCAGTACTTCATTATGGACAAACCCTTTATTTTGTTTACCAAAAGCAAGGCTCTAGTTAATTTACATAACCAGCCTGACAAGAAGGGAAGTCTCAGGGCGTTAAGTTATACATAAGCGATTTCCAGTTGAAACTTCGGCACCGTAGCGGTGTAGATCAACTTACTGACATAATTTGGAGCAAAAGGCAGACATTGAAAAAGATGTAGCTGACGAACAAGAAAAAAAGAAGGAAAGAAAATACAAGAAGTTGCAAATAGAGAAAAAATACTGATATAGATTCCACCTCCGAACAAGACTTGGTATTCCGCTCCAATACTTCAGAAGAAAACTTGTATTCAAAATAGCATTTCGACTGAAACATAATCAGAGAACAAGAAAAGGACCCTTTTTTCAGGTGTAATAAAGGCACTTAACGACATGGAACCAATACCACCTACGGCAAATATGTATATACTACTAATGACAGAATTCTTTTTAGAGTAAAAAAAGATCCCGCCACGGCCAGACATACCTTTTCTGCATACCTCAAATGATATCAAAAAAGCTATTTGAGGAAGTACACGCTAGTCCCATCAGCGGCCATTTTGGATTTGACAAAGTGTACAAGCACTGTTTGCAAAAGTATTATTTTCCTAGAATGAAACAACTAATTTGATTTTACACCAATCCCTGTTCAAGTTGTCAGTTACTTAAGAAAAGCACAAGCAGAAAACACTCTGAATTACTCAATCATCCAATACAAAAAATCAGCGAGGAGATGGCATTTGATACCTATGGTCCCATACCTTGTGGCAACAAAAGATTATACATCCATGTAGGAATAGAATGCGCGACTCGCCATATGACTGGAAAATATTTCTGTACAATCCGTCTCTACATTTTTGGAAGATGACATGTTCATGTGTTAAGGACCCACAAAGGGTTTTGTACCTTGATATGCATGCAGTCAATACTAGCTCGGCTATAAAGGCACTAGTTGAAAAATATAATATCAAACTGAAATATAGCTCAGCGTACAACTATGCTCGCATAGACATAGTGGAACAAGGAATCGCATACTTGTTCAATGCATACTTAAATTTAAAGTTCAACAAAACATAAATGATGGCCGAAAATGCTAAAGAAGACCGTTTTTCCGTGCAATAGCTATCCACAAACGAGTTCAAAAGAAGCACCGATTTTCTAGTTTGTAGATATAACCCAAGAACACCAGCAGACTGTGCATTTAACATAAGCCCTCTAAACCAAATACCAAGGGAAGAATTACCAAAAGTGAGAGCCGAGGCTGCCAATAGCATTTACCAGCACTTCGTGAAACAAAATATATTTTATAATAAAGTTCAATTTTAATTTTCAATTGGCTCGTCGGTCAAAGTATACTTTTACAACAGAAAACCCGGAAAACCGGAGACCTGGACATCGCGTTGGATCAATAATTGCACTATACTAAAAAAATTGAACCCAAAATTATATATCGTCGCCTTCCCGGACGACTTTAGCAAAAGAATACAGGAAATCTCGGTAGATAGAATACAATTCTACGAGGACGATAAGCCATAAAATCGACTCAGCTTTCCAGGAAGAAGGAGAAAACAAAAAGTCAATCTAAAGCATACACCACGTACGGGGAAACATGAGTTTTCAATTACTCACGATAGATGCCAATATTCAACATGTAACAGAAAAAAACACTGAGCGAAACGCTAGCTAGCAGCGATTTTCAGTACTACAAGTAGATAACACGCAACATGACATTAAAAAAACAGAAAAATGAATGAAAGAAAAAAGAGGGAAAAGAAAAACAAACAATTTGATATATACCTAATCCACAAAAATAGAAAGACTCGGTTGTCCGTTTTCCCACCTCTTGAAGTAAGAGTTGCCCAATCTTTATCGGTCAAAAGTGTCAAATAGTCCCGGCACAACGTGCAGATTAGGATGAATAACCGCTCTTCATCCACGGTACTATCTCGTAGATATTTTAATGATCGTAATATTTGTTTCCGGTTAGTAGAATCAACAAACTGATCTTTTAAAAAAATACTAATGCGGATCAAATATTTCTCGTTAAGTTTCACCAACATTCTGTCAACTAATAAACTAGAAACAATTATTATTGTTTCTCTGCATGATCTTCTAGGGCAATCACAGAGATAAAAAATTCAGCATTTATATTACTACTATGCACTTTTCTACAGTTCCTTAATAGCAAACAGAGATTGTCATACAACAATATGGAATATCAATGGAAAGCTAGAAGCCCTAATCAACTACGAAGATGCAGAATTTGTTCCATTTCGTCTTCATATAGACTTCTTGGCGGCCCACCTCCAAAATGATAGCTGTGCGGGCTATGAAAAGTTAATTGAAATTATGTATCAACGTCGAAACAATTTGTGGATAAAATTTCACAAACAATTACCTCCTATTTCAAAATAGGATGCGCAAAGAGAAAGAAACGAATTATTTTTTCACTTCTCACTGAACTAGCGAACTTCGCACTAGGAGGGTATAATTTATATGAAACTCACAAGCTTAACAATACAGTTAACCAATTGCAACAGCAAAATGAACATATAAATAATCAAATACAGTCGATCAACCAAAACCAATACTTACTGACCCATGTAGTAGAAAATATCACAGTTTCAGGAGAAAAGGCTATATCACAGGTACACAGTGAGATTCTTCAACTTTTATGTACAACAGCCTCGAATGAACGGTTTCAAACCACTCTACAAAATTTTCAATTTCTCGAGCATCATTTTGATAGTATACTACAAAGTCTGCTACAAAACACAGTTAATGATGTTTTAATTAAACCATCTCTAGATGAAGAAATAATTAAAAATCATCCGACTTTACGAAATTCTTTAATGTTAAAGGACCTTGTAATATTCTACCAAAGTTATAAGAGTTTTCTAGTAGCCTTTGAACCAGTACTGGCTAATCTAGATATTATTTTACAAATACCCAATATCAAAAGGTCAAGTTATTGTATGGTCTATAAAACTTTTAATAATGGATTTTTAACTAAAACGGCTTATCTTAAAATTGTAATACCATATTTCGTCATAAAATCATAAACAGCTGTATTTGAAATACATATGTCATTATGGCAGAAACATAAATTGCTTTTTATCTGCAAAATCGAAGACCTGGCCAATTCTCAGAAAACTGATTGCCTATATGACATACTTTTTCAAAATTCTACTAAAAACTACCAGGTTAGACAGCAAATGTCTTCATAAGAAGAGTTTTATACCTACACGACGGCAGGCGTTCACGTGGCAACAAGAAAACAGGTTTACATTTTAAAAGAACACAATCGGATACTTGTTAAAAAATCTGTAAATTCAAGCAATTACTCTATTCCTTACAGCCAATTTGAGCGAATTATAACAGATAATTTAAATTTACCAACAAGACGCACAATTGAGCTGAATTTAGACTATGTTAATTTACCCGAAACTTTGTCGTTGAATTTCCAAAACCTACAACAATCAATAGGCAATTTACAAACATTATTAGACCACGAAAAGAATAAACTCCCAATTAAGTTTCCTGACCTGCACCTACATTCGATCTTCGACCATAATAATAGCAGTTACCATATTTTTAATATTATTTGTCATATTAACGGTTACATTATGTATTGTATACTATCGCTTAAGGAAAAATGGAAACCTAAAATAACTCATTATCTTTTTTCAGAAAATGCCTACCTATATCATAGCTAGTATTACAACTATAACAGCCATCAGTGTCAATTTTATTTATTTATATACTGCGTCAAGTTATAAAAAGAACGTACTTGTTAGACAGTGAACAAATCACGAACAAGATATCGCCACTTGACAGAACTGGATACTCATATAGAAACCAATACCTGGAAGTTAAACATTGCACCAAGTGGACTCAACAATAGTGTACGAGGTAACGACATTCAACAGTGCTAAACCAACACAAACATTAAGTGACCTCATGTACAAGTATTAATTAATCACAGCAACTTCTCAGAAAAAATACTAATTAATCTTTAGACAATAATAATAAATTTTAAATAAGTGCGTTTTGGATTGACTACAGCATCGCAGTTATCGGATGAATATTTACGGTGGAAAAACATTCAATTTTTAGAATGATGTTGAACCACACCATATTAACATATTTTTAAAAAATGGAGTGCATTTGAAAAATATATGCACTTAATTCCATTTCAAACTCTCTTATCAATTATACTTTTATTGTAAAAAGTTAATCTTGGCTTGTAACGATCCATCTACATACGCTAGAAGTCTGCAGATACTTGTGAACATTTGCTTGTGGGTTACAAGTGTAGACAACTACACTGTTATTTCGGAAACAGAATCACTAGAAATACTAGTCACATTCACTTGTGATGCTAGTCCGTGGACTTGTAGCTCGTATTTTACACCTGTAACGGCCGGTTACACCAACGCTGGTTAAAAAATTAACAATCCGTTAAGCGCATTTAACGTCTGATTAGGAGAAATGAATGTTTCTCCAACATCGGTTAACGCTAACGGTCTGTTAAAGCTCCCGTTAACTTTAATCATCCGAATTTATGTGATTAATTATTTAACAGCACGATAGTGACAGCTCGGAAGTTTGAAAAGAGAAAACAAAAGGAAAGAAAGTAAAATATACAGTTACGTGATAATAGATTGAATATATACTTTTGCACACTACGGTTCAATATGTTTTATCTTCGAAAATCATATTTTAAGTACATAAATTATTAAAATGAATGTCAGTGCTTGGTGTAATTTGCAATGCTAGTTTTAGGATTTGGTGTGGGCTCTATTCGTTGTCGGCTTCGTGGCGTTAAGACATGTTCTGAAGCAGTTTATATTTTAGTTGCAGTGGTTCGAATCCTGGCCAGGAGACAGATATTTTTTTCCTTTCACTAAACGTAAAAGGAACTTGAATGTGATAGTTATTATATAATACTTTGCTTCTTAAATGCTTTTTATACATGAAAGTTGAATTCAATCTATTTACGTATTTGTGAAATGAACGTGACCAAGCGTTTCGTATTTTCCGGAACAGTCACGAAATTTAACACTTTGTCTCACCTTTTTAGGGTTCATCCAGAACTCTGATTTATCCCGGATTTCACCAAATATTCCCAAAAATCTAAATGAATGAAAAGAGGGAACAATTTTATTAAAAATTACAATGTTTTGAACTAAAATCACCGTTAATTATACTCTAGCACCAACTACTTAACTGTTTGTATGGGAATTATATATTACGTTTTAAAAGTAAAGTAACTTAAAGTAAATATGACTTTCCGATTCGGTGTCCCGCATTGGGGTGCGGAAAATCTGTATACCTGATGTGAAATGTAGATACAAAAAAGAAAAATAAACACACAGGTAACATGTCCCTGTGGTCCAGTGACTCAGGCCCATAGCCTTTCCTTCTCACGGGTGGGGATTCCGCCAGGATGTTCAGCTTGAGGGAAGTTAAAGTCAAAATCGGGAAGGTGTAAGTGAAATTTTGCACGGTTCCTATCGATTTTTGACAGATTTTTTAAAAAGTTGGTGGGCGTTCTCGAGGATTTAGGGGTGACACCCCCAAAGGAAGAGGGTCTCGCGGAAACACTGCTCAGGGTGCATACTCAGAATTTTTGTTCACCCGCTTATATTTTTACCGGGTTTCGTCGGGACAGTAATTTTTATTGGATCATTAGGTTTTCAGAAAGAAAGTTTCATGGGCAATAATCATACGGTCTAATAATTATATTTTAGGATTTATCTTTAAACAGTAACACAGTATCCTTTAAGCGGAATTTTTCAAGTCAAAATAGCTACCCGAAAGGGCAACATTAGATTCTATGTTTGAAATTCGAAACGCTTCTTCTTTAGACAACGCATTGAAATGTTTAATATACTGTAGCCCATTGGCTGGAATAAGCATATGACATTTCTTTTGTTTTCGAAGGTGATTGATGTTTTCATGTGTGAAATTTTAGTATGGAGCGAAAGCAAAATTTCCTTATCTTTGAAAACGAAATTCTGCTGAAATATTTAAGACGTTGTTGAAAACCAGACTACGAACAACGTTTACATATATGAAGACGTAAGGGAGACGCTATGGGATATGCACCCGTAAAATTCTCTTCGCCTCATGAAAATCATTTATGTGTGTTTAACCTCATTATGATCGGTGCTCTGCCCGAAAGCAAGCAGGTCCTGACGCGAAGATCTGGGGCAAGGTGAACCGAGGGTAGTTTGCAATTGCCTTCCATTGGATGCAGATAAGGGCCTAAGAATTGGACCTATAGTTTAATGTGGACTCCGAACCACTTTTATCGCCAGCAAGAATTGAACCCGTGATCAGGGGTGTGCTGGAGGGGCTCGCGCGACCCCTTTATTGAATAGTTATATTTGTTCCGAAACTTTGTTCAATAGTTATAACTTTTCTGTTCCGAGCCCTTTGTAAAATTATTTGAAGCAAACTCCTGCTCAGAATCCCTTAATTATAAGGCAACAATCTTTACAAACCACTTACTCACAGGAGCTGTGTAAAGTAGGAAGTAAAATATCTTGAGACCCTCCAAATATTTCCTGGAACCTGAATTTTGTAGCTTGTGATCCGTCTGCATTTCGTATGAAACTTGCAAAATGGAAATACTGATTAATATCATATTGTTACGTGTTTATATCGATTTTCCCATCGGATCTGGTTGCATGTATGTCTACTACCCTGTTTCACTATTTACATTTCATGTATTACAAAAGTAGGTTGAATCCAGTTTTAACGTATCATAGTAAAAAAGAGCGTAAAATTTGCTTTCCGCACTCAGGATATAGATAAAAGATTCATCTCTGCTTCCTATATTTTTTATGATAATATTTTATTAGCATTCTATTGGAGATCATTTGAATAAATGAAATTAATTTACACACTCCTTGAACACACACACACACACGAAAACATAAACGCCAGCGATCTGTTACTTCATTGCGGACTGCACGATTCATTTGTAGCCAATCCTCTTTTTTATCCTGCCAATCAAAATTCGTTTAGCCTATGAGAAATTTAGAAATCAAGTAGTTTCTTAACCATCCATTAAAACAGTTAGTTAAATTTTTCACGTTAGCGTTGGTGAAATGGAAAATAATTGTGGGCTGATTAAAAACTTAACGCAATGTTAGTTATCGTATGGTTGAGGTGTATTTAATCGACGTTGGAGAAACCGGCCCTAAGTTTGAGAAACAGGAATTGTGAAGCGAATTAATAGTAATAGTGTAGATACTAGTAATATTAGTCCAAAAGTTTTGAGAAGCCGGACACTGAAAGTAGCAATGGTGTTTCTGGAGGTTTAGCTTCAACTAAAGAGGCTAGTTCAATGGAACGATGTGAGGCTTTTGAGTATTGAAAGTGGGTAACAGAGGTTCGAACCTCGTTCTTACCAAAGATCTCTTTAGAAGGCAAAGTTGAACAATCAAATACACACTTTTGTTTGTAAACGTCGAATACTAATGAATGTGGAAACAACGAGACGATTTCCCTTTGGAAAGAACGTCCTTGTAGAAAAAGAAGACGACGACGATTAACGAATATTGGTTGGAAGAAGCAACATAAAGCGTATGTGTGTTAACAGTGTAAATACAAAGAAGTCATTGAACTGAAGCTTCCAGTTTTCTTGTACTTCCTTAAAACAGAACAACTGTAACATGTGTTACGTAGATTTTTAGAAGTGAAATGTGTGGTACAGTAAATCCGTCTTGACTTTTCGATCGTACGGCCCCGGTTCGATTAACAGTCAGTGTTGTATTTTTTCGACTAAAATGATAGTTTCAACTATTTGCAGAACTCAATCAGAGATTCTTCTTGGGCTGGAGAGAGAACAAGCATCACTAGCTAGAATCAGAAAGTAAGCCGTGTAATTACGTTTTTTTAGGATAATAATAAATCAATCTAGTTTCAATGTTTTCATTGGTCTTTTTCTATCATTGTCTTTCTTTGCATGACTTCATCAATTCTTTTTTTCTCTTTCTTTCTTACTCATTCCTTCTCCTACACATTCTCTGTCATTATGTGAGTATATGTGTGTGTGTTTATTCTATCTCTGTGGATTATTATAAACATTAGTTTTTTCGTGTCGTGAGGAAAATGGCCAGGTAAGTCAGGATAGATGTCCGTACTAGAACCTTTCGATTGCTAAGTCAACGCTATAACAACTGAGCTACGGCCACTCTATCCATCTCGGTCTCCATGTATGTCCATCAACACTGCATTAAGTTGCAATATGCCGATTAACAGAGCGACAGTTTATATATTATAATCGTTGGCTTTACATCTTATTTATAGCTTTTAGGAACCTATGGATCACTCCGAGATAAGGTTTTGTGAAGTGCGGTAGGAAGTCGGCCAGGTCCTAAATTGAAGGTACCATCCCGGTATCTCAGATATTCTCCATATGATGTTCAAAGATTCATTCTTTTATTTGCATCTGTTGAATTTATATAAATATATACTTAGCACGCAACATATTGGGTGTATTTTGCTACTAACATCTATGTCACGTAAATAACAACATAATATCGTGGTTTATTTTTAAGAACTAATAGAAAGAGACGTTTTGTCTTGTCTTTCGTTCATAACGTTAGTGTTCTATGGAATACTCGATTCATTAAGAAAGAAATAATTACCTAGTAACCATAGGTTTCAATGTTCATTTTCGTTTCTCCATGTTACTTTTTCACTGAACTATTTAAATTACATCTTGCAGTAAATTTCAATTAATAGCCCAACTAAAATAAAAATTGCGTTGGTTTCCTGTTTCGGTGTTTCAAATGCGATTCTCTTACTTTATTTTTATTATTTTCTACATATTACAAGAAACCATAAATATCTTTCCAGAAGCCAGGACATGCGATAATGATTTTTGTTAAAGAAAAGAAAATTCCAACACTTGCTCGTTCACGCACTTACTCTCAGAATCACACATCTCCCCCTCTACATCAATTGGGTGGCCTATCTTGTAGGCTTAGAGAAAAATCGTGTATAATAAAGTCATGTAAAGATTGTAGTGGCCATGATAGTACAGTTTTCTTAACGAAATACTCAGTATGAGAATTTAGAATTTGTATTTTCGGTTAGTGAAAAGATAACTTGTCGGATAGAGTAATTGAGCCGACAACATTGATAAATATTTCTCGTTGATTTCTAATTATAAATATTTCGAAACCACACCGAACAATTATATGAGCGTACTTTTGTCAATTCCTAATTTTACTCAAGTAATTAAACAAAATATGAAGAGTAAATTTATTTTGTTTACTTGCTGCCCATGTCACAAGCAGGGTTGCGAAGGTAATTTACCTATTACGATTTTTACTAGTAATTTACGTGGCGTAGAAAACTATTTTTTTTCTAACAGCAAGTTTATTCTGTGGTGATTTCTTAGATTTGTTATTCTTGGTTTAAGCGGCTTCGATTCTAAAACCCGCCGGACTGTTGCCGATCAGACTTTCAGAGTGAGACTGCAATAATAAATTCTAGTAGTTCACCAACCCGCAGTTGTAATTCTCCAAGTTGCAATAAATGAATAAAGGTGATGTGCACATAAAAACTTGACGTGTCCTACAAAGGGAGGACACACTACACTAGGACAAACTCCAGATCGCCAAATAATGTAGTGTCTCCTTTATGAACCATTCAAACGAATCCAACCAAACAGCATCCTGTTGACTATTAAGGGGTGGATTGCTCTAGAAGTATCACGAAATGAGAGGGTGAAAAGTACTTAACACGAAAGAGAACACGTATCACACGTGAAAAGACAAGTGATTAAATTGCAGTCAGAAAATAAGTAGCTAAGCAAAATATTAAGCAGATCGTATACGAATATGCGCCATACAGGAGCTTCACTCTAAACAAACGGAATTACCTCCAACGGGAGCAAATCTGAACCCAAGTAATTAGAGAGGGAAACGTCTGCCACATTATGATTATATCTCTTTCGCGGAGCATTATTTTCGAAGGGGCTGTTAAATGCTTTTCACACTGACAAGCTGCTAGAGCACTATTATATAACCTCAGCTCCCCCACTACTTCTTATTAAACAACTCATACGTAGTAGTGCAGAATAGGAAAACCAATAAACAAGTTGATCACAGTTATTCCTATTTAGTTATTCTTTCACTCAAACTCAAAAGAAAAACTGGATTAAGAAGTCAGCACACATGTAGGAACTGAAAGTTGTCCTTATCTTTTACTAACACTGTTCTCAAAAAGAACAACTAACCCAGGAGAAAAAGAAAAAAATATCATAGCAGGCGTATATATCAGCAGTAAAGCTGTAGGCTTTTAAATACACGTAGACCTCGAAGCAAAAGGGGCAGTCAACTCGACACCTCTACCTCACTCAGCCAAAATTAATAAAACTCACCTTATCGAAGAAGCCTGTATCAATATCAATCAACTTAAAACTCAGTGGTTTACCTTAACTCAAGTTTGTCTCTGTACAAATTCAATTGCTCAAAACTCTCAATATCTTTATTTAATATAGTCAGTGGTTACTTAACTGCCAGTTATTAAAAAGAATATCCGAGTACAAGAAGCTTTCTTGACTAGAGTGCTGGAATCAAGTATTATCAATACGAAAATAAGGAAAATAAATTAGAACTCAGAAGCAACGCAGAACACGCAAAAAGCAAACGCACTATAGATTTTATACTGAGACTGATCACTGTATCAACGAGAAGTCAAATTATCTACGCTTATTAACAATTGTAATTTTTTGATACGCTCGCTAATAGCATATAACTTTCTACTTCATGCTCTTACACTAAGGAAAAGATTAATTCAAATGTGTGAAAGTAAACACTGATATTAGTTTGTCAATCTTTTGAATAACATTGTTTTCTTTTTATTGAGTAAATCAAATTGAACTACAAATGCTTATAATCATTTGACATTGTGAAGCTTCAAGAACAAGGTTCAATTTTCTTTTATCATCGCCAGCTAAAGGAAATCAAAATTTTTATAACGATAGTATTCATACTTTTAAGACAATTTTTGAAATTATTGAAAGAAGTACATAAAATTCTATTATAATGACATCCAGAAGTTATAACCTGTACTTGTAAACTTTCAGACAGTAACATACCCCATATTAATTTCTTTCACGTTCAACATGTCGGTTTCAAGTGTTTGAAAAATGTGGATGTTGGAATATAACAGATACGATCTTCGAGACACGAACATTTAAGTAAAACATATTTTTCATGGACACGGAAAAACACACACAAATCTTTCCCAGTTTTATCGAAATTTCAAATCAAAAAGAATTCCAGGAAAAGGTTAAGATAAATAGTGACCTTTCAACTGACACTAGAATAACACATTTAAACACGAATACACACGTTTCTGTTCAACGGCTCAGTGAAGATTTAATCATTCGAAAATTTAGGGTTAAAAAAGTATCAAATCAGAGTTTAGGATGATAAATCTTACTCATCCGGAAACAACGTTGATGCTAGGTTTAACATATACAATGATAACACGATATGTCAGGAATACATCTCCCCATGATTTTAAGGTAAAACAAAAAAAAACACTACATAAGGTTATAGGAGAGAGAATCCAGTCATAAGGACTAAACTTAGACAAAGGACATTTTATGTATCACATACACATAACAAAGAAGTGGTTATCCCACGAAACTCCATCCTAAAGAAAATACAACCTTGTGCCAGCCAAATGATGTTTTTACTTCATGTTTTGTTATATCCATGGTAACCTTTTTACAATTTCATAAACATTATATGAACTTTAAGTTAACATTTCTCTTAACTAAGTTAATTTCTTAACCAATTAAGAAAAATTCCGGAAATCGAAATACTACAAATCTTTACAGAGCTGATAGGAGACTCAAAATGTAAGCTTTCCATGTTAACTGAACCTATATCGCAAAAGAAAGCAATTACTAGTTGAACGTCCACAGCCAAACAAAATATCTTGCCCTAAACTTCCATCGATGAACGCTCCACACGAGAAAATCACAATTTAAAGTTCCTTCCTAGTAAGAAAACTAAGCTACTGAATTTTCTTTCTTGTATTCAAGGATATCGCCTATACCGCTCGATTCTTCCACTGGGATCTGCTAGGCTACATATGGTTATTGTATTGCAGATAATGTTTTCCAATGAACGAGAATAAAGGTTTAGGCAATTTAACTCACCAATTCCACCGCTGGACTAATTAGAAAGCTTGTCGGGCTCTCTAACTATAAGTAATTTAAATATTTCTGAAGAAGGTTTCGCAGGTCTCCCATGATTTTTTTTATCTTCAACGATGTCTGGCTCCTAGAAATCTCACAGCCAATCATGAGCGAGTTTTTAAAGGTTACATGACATGTAGGTTAACAGGCATGTAGTAGAAGTGCCACAAAACAAGTTAAAATTTAATAAAACTCAACGACAAGAACCTTTTACCTTTCAAAAACCATTGTCAATGCTGTCAGACCTCCTCATATTTTACGAAATAATCTAAAAATGTCGAGATTACAACTTATGGCGGGCCAACACAACACTTATGTCATTTCCGACCAATAGGTTAACAGGTTTCACGTAAATTTTATCATCTAAGTTATAAAATAAATGAATTACCATAACATACTCAGTCGTTCTATTGGCGGTCACTCCAACTAAAGGAGACGATAAAAAAATAACAGAGACCTCTGCAGGCATAACCACTAATTACACTGACATAGACTTTAAAAAAAAGACTACGAAAACACTACAAACTCCGAATGAAAAGTATATTTTAAAAGTTTCCTTGATTTATGTCTTAGATATAACAACAATCATTCTAAAGAACATGGTGTCTTTAATATTTTTTAGGTTTTTTTTACATGCTTTACGTTTTCTTCGTATTTTAGGCGTCACGTAGAAAACTTTTCTTACGCGTAATAGCACGATCGTGGTCACAAGTCTAAAATGATATCACTGTAACTGAATTTGGCAGACTTACTTCACTTGCGATTGCTGTTAGTATCAATATTTTTTTAATCAATGTTATATTTGTATTTGTTTGCGTTTTTAAAATATTTAAATATATCAATAGGCATGAATCCCTTGCCCATAGGTATTAAGCGAGTGACCATTATCTAGAAGACTGATCCAACAGAAAATAACAAATATGTATTCCAATAGAATGTAACCTAAAGCAGTTCCTCAACGCAGAATGATCTCATAGAAATCTTTATTAGAAGAACCAATAAAGTATTTATTTTCAGCTATAGAAATGCCATTTCCAAATATACTAGTGTTTTACTAAACAATCTGTTTATCTACCAGACAAATAGAGACTTTTCTATAAAGGATTACCTGTTGTTTTTTTAAATATACTTATAAACCAAATGTACGCAAATACCATTCTTAATTCTCTCACCATATTTGGAAACTCTCATCGGTGTTCATTATATGTTACACCCTATTTCTTAAATCCATTATTTAGTAATACAAATATATCATCTTAGGTTAGTTTCAGAATATCTTGCAACATATCCGACATTTCAGAAAAACAAACAACGTCAATAGAAGTAATGACTTCTTTTCAAATATTTTGTCCCTAGTTCTTAAATCAAGCAGTAATCATTTTGATAACTTGTTAGATCATTCTTGACATATGGTCATCCACTCTCTCTTTTTTAAATGGACGATACTTACATTTACTTACTTGAAACAACCATCAAAGTATAATAGTTCCCAGATTGTATTACCTTCTTTCGCTATTTGGACAGTCCTTCCAAATGTAACAGTTCCACAATAGTATATTGCTTACATAGAATTATCAAATTAAGTTTAGTGTCACACAAAACACTTTAGTTCCATCATATCATTTCCACAGTGTTACCTGATAATTAACAAAATTAACTAAGTGTATTACGCAGTTCTGTTCATGCATTTTATGCATTGTTTCCAACAGTATACATATCATCCAAACACAGTAAATACTGCTGCATTTATGTACAAACACTCAAATGTGTCGCACATTTTGCAAGGTTCAGTTAATTTAATGTCCCATTTTCTTCATAAAAAGCAGTCTTTCTTAATAATACCAGTTCAAAATTACTTTTTTTTCTGTTTATTTGATAACTAGTTTGGTTTTATTTTTTCAACATATCTATCTCTAATATTTATTCTTTTATTTTTCCCTCCCTTTGTGGTAACGAAGAATTCTGTTGTATAATATTCATTTGTATCTTCAGACATTTCCAATATAAATATTTGTTGATCCGATGAATCCTCAGACACATTTGTAACTTTCTTATTATTTGACATTTCTTTTATGAGATCTGGGAGTATGTAGTTTGAATCACGATGTAAAAGCTATTCGTTCAAATAACTATTTAGAATCCTACTTGATTCTACATTAATTTCTGATATCTTATTCTTAGCATTTAATTTATGTAGATTTGATTCAATAGATTGGTTTGTTTTATTTTCCATTTGTTTTATTAATCTTTGTAATGATTCTTTTAATTCAATCAAATTCTATTTCATTATATCAATTTGATTTATTAGATCGAAAAGAGAAATTATCTCATTACTGGAAGTCAGATTTATAGGTTGTAATATTACATATCATGAAATATCTTCTTCTACAGATGTTTGGTTTAATATTCTTTGTCTCCATTCAGGATGCATTCGTTTAAGTCCTTGCCTTTCTAGTATCGTGTAAGGTATGTTGTATTTCAACACCAAAAACATATATTGTTTTCGTTAATCCCGACAACAATCCACAAACAATTTGGCAATTATACTCAATTTAACTCCCAACACAGTTCTTAAGAAAACGTTTTCTGGCAATTTTAAATAGGTTAGTTGTAATCTTCTAACGGTAGGTAAATCTATGAGATTATAACCTGCCCCGGTATCAATCAACATTTCTACTAAATGTTTCTCTATCTTTAAGGTTGTACAAAGTATACCTTTAGCTATGGAATTAATTTCACTGTTTATATGCCAAACCCATATATCATCTGTAGACACTCCTTGATTCATTTCATCTTGAGTGCAAAAAACTTGTTTACTTTCTGTTGACGGACTCACATTTAGTACTTTTCCTATATGATTTGCTTTCTTTTTGAGTAACATTGGGACTCAAAGTGATTTTTTGTGTGGCAAATGTTGCATACTTTTCCATAAGAGGGACATTGTTACTCCTGATGTTGATATCCACAAGATCGACAAACAATTTCGTCTTGGAATTCTGGGGGTTTGACAAACTACTGCCTCTAACTGTTTTACTGTCCGGTGTTACTACCCTTGTTTCATACACATTGGTTGATTGTACTACTTCAATGTCAAACGTAAGATCGTCGTCTTGAATGTATCATTTTCTTTAAGACCCATCAATAACTCCAAGAACCAACTGATCTTTGCAGGCCTCTGCTTTAAAACTACCGAACCTGCATCTCATAGTATGTTTCTAATCCTCTCAATATAATCTTTGATTGGCTGGCCTTGTTGTTGAATTAAAATGGAATTGATCTCTTGATGATCATGTTACAATAACTGTGGTTTAATTTACGTAATAATTATTCTAATTCCGAAAAAAATAACTTGCCTGATTTCCTTAGGGGGAATTTCCTAATTTAACCTCGAATAAAGCTCTGGGGCTATAGAGGTAAAAAGTAATTTTTGTCTTTTCTTCACGATTCCAGTCATTAAGGTTACAATATAACGAGGACCTTTCCAGGTATTTTTCTATACATTCTCTCTTGACTCATCAAAGTTGTAAAATATTATTTTACTTTCAGCCACCCTGAACAAACTACACCCAACAATCTAACTACAATCCACAAATTCTCAATGCTGATATGTATGTCCAGAATAATAAATTTATTTTTTCGTTCGCCTACATTTTTTGTAAGTATTCTGATTAGGATCCCATCATCCGTTGCCATTTGGTTATTTTTTTGTTTGTTTTTGTTTTGTAAAATACTTAAATATATCAATTAGCATGAATACTTTGATCATAAGTATTAAGCGAGTGGCCGATATCTATACTGTCCCAACAGAATGACAAATAAAATATTTTATATAATGTAACCTAAAGCAATTATGGATACTAAACTCAAACCAGAATGATCTCATAGAACTCTTTATTAGAGGAACCAATATGCGCATTTATTTTCAGTTATGCAATGCCTTCTCCAAACTTACTAGTGTTTTACTAAACAATCCATTTGTATACCAGACAATCGCAAACCTTTTTATAAAGGATTACTTGGTTATATTCAACATGTTCATAAAACCAAATGTACGCAAATACCATTCTTAATTTTCTCACCAAATTTGGTAGCTCTCATCGGTGTTTATTATATTTTACATCCCTGTTTCTTAAATGCATTATTTAGTAGTACAAATATATCGTCTTAGGTTAGTTTCAGAATATCTTGCAGCATATCCGACATTTTAGAAAAAAACACAACAACGACTTTTTACTAAGTACTTTGTCCCTGGTTCTTAAATCGAGCAGTAATCGTTTTGGCAATTTATTAGATCATTCTTGACATACTGTCAATCAACACACACACACACACATATGTATCTGTGTTCCCTGTTGTGCTCTTCTGTGTGTTCTGTTCCGATAATTTGTTTCATAATTGGAAAATATTATTATCTTCTTATGAGAGATCACTAATATTATTGTTGATGGTTGAAACAGCATGAGGAACCAAAAGACATGGTTTGAAAATGTCTTTAATTAAACTAAAACGTGAATCTAGAATTGTGAAATGAGGATATTCATTCCTTACCAGAAGATCACAATTTTAAAGAGGCATTCAATCTACACTAAAGTCGATAAACAGTTTATGCAGAAAGTCAGCACAGGAGCGTTAGCGCCTCAAAATGAAACTCATTCAATGGGTAGGTATTTGTTGGAAGTAAAAAAATGTATATTCTGCAAAAGAGGTATACAAAGAGTGCACTATTATTGAAGAGATCTCTTATATATCTAATAATAAAGTTTTAAAGTTCAATGGAAATAGAGTTTCAAGATGCTTTTATATGAAAATTATATCAAAATAAGGAAGACCTTTCACTGGTTCTGAAATATATCCCTGTTTAGTATCAGCTATTTGTTTTTGGATTCTCGGTACGCACATACTAAACTGCACTGCTGTAGTAGGGAAAATCTTTGTTATCAGCTTTCGTTATACATTCAGAATACTGTACTTTAATTCTAATGCCTAAATTGTCAGCATAATTTTCTCTCATAATTATACCATTACTATAGCGGCAAAACGACCGTTTATGGATATATATTGAGAAACATTTTAGTTTGCCCTTGATAGACATGTCGCTCAAAACTTCTGTAAGTACTTTGAGAATCTTTATAAGCATCTTTACGTAATGATTTAATTAGCTATTCATAGAACTGAAACATACATAAACACGAGATTGTTTCCTTAAAAATTGCACAAAGGATAGAGATTGCTGTTTTGGCACGCCCAACACTTGTGTATTGTACATTGTAGATGACAACTTGCCTTAGTGTACCTGCGTTGTTTCAGCTTAAATATTTTGCATTGCAAATTACGCGTTGAGACGTTTATCCGCTTAGTAGTAAAACCGTGTTTACGGCACCCTATGTATTATAAAATCGACTTTCGGATTCTACTCGTATATGGATCAAACCTCGACAGCCACGTTCTATAGTTCTTTTGCATATAATGGTTGTTGGTTGTTTCTAGAGAAATATTTTATGAACAGAAGGGTTCATTACTTTAACGAAATAAAATTGTGTAAGGAACACAACCATTCTTCACATAATTATTATCACATTCTCACTGAAGTAATTTCACGTTCTTCTTATTCTGATCGCATTCTCTTTGCACGAGGAATTTTAATTTATATCAAAGATCGGTGAATGAAGACAAGTTCTCGATCTAATAACTCTTGATTACTTAATTCACATGTAACCTCTAAGCCGAATGCCTGACAAATTAATTCGTTTTGTATTAACTGATCCATGGCTCCTATTTCACGATTCGATCCCAATCTCATTCAAATTAGCAGCAAAAGCAATTACTCTGGTAATTAAACAATTATGTATGTCCCTGTTTAAGGCGACATTAAAAAATATGTTATGGCTATGGTTCACAGATTGCACACACCTCGGCCCTGGAGCTCAATTTTCTCTCTGAACCTTTCGGGAGATTTAATATAAGAAATTCGAAGGATGACGCTTTCCGACGCACCAGCTTTCGCGAGAATAACTCTCTCCACACCTGGATCAGCACAGAAGCAATAAGTATATTACCACAATGAATAAAGCAAATATTTCCTACGATAGTTTCAAGGCGCCAGCTGATCAACAACGCAAAAATTTATATAATGCAATCTCAACAGGTTCATAGCGCTCCCCTTACAATTCTGTGTGTATGCAATCCAGCCAAGCACATATTCGTTTACCTAACGGATTCTCTGATTCAATACTACACGAATCAGAGCAGGGTTTCATCAGAATCATTACCAGAGAGATCAAAATAACACTAACTTTCTCACTGCATATATTAAAATCTTAAGATACCAATTAGTACTAGCAGGGCCTTGGATCAGGTTAATACTAATCAAAAGCAATGTTTAACAGAGGAATATAATACGTTTATTTTACTTTGAATTTTCTCCTCGCAAAGCCTTGAAGTAATAATACGTGTCTATGAAAGAATCTCTAATTTTATCAACTCACCACCCAAATTCCAGTCAATCCGCTCCCCCAACCCAGTGCGACGACAATAGTCACACCAAGTTTTAACGTCTATCCAGATACCGACAATAGGTGTCTGACCAGTTTGAGAAACGGCAATAGTTTCTCACGCAACCTAAATCCAAAGACGACAATAGTCTCTGGGAGCCTAATTGAATTATTCTTTCTCCTTTCTCGCAGGCTGCCTACACCAATTTGGTGGTCGCCCTGGTAACACTACACACCTGGGCCTACTGAAGTCTTGGTGCGCGCAGACTGTGAGCGGGGCATATATTGACAATCATTTCCTCTCATAACAAAACTATCTAGGCTTAAAGATACAATCAAGAAAAATCTCTATTTCCTCTCTGTTAATTTCTCCTTGAGGACAGAGGGTTGGTATTACAAAGTTCTCCTTCCCCACAAAAAATCTACAATCGATTTTCTGTGCTAACCTAATTGGGCCGTCTGGGGTTTTGTCTGTATTCAAAAGCAATGCATTTCTCCCAGTCTACAATAGACCAGAATAGTGCCCCTTTCCAGTACAAGTTACTTTCAAAAAAGAAAAATAATTCGTCCCAAATCATTTTGCAGTTTACTTAATGTTAGCAATTTCCATATGGGCCATTTGGAGAGATTCAAATTTACTCCCACTCAGACTTCTGCAATAG
Source organism: Lepisma saccharinum (assembly GCA_022664845.1). Lineage (NCBI taxonomy): Eukaryota > Metazoa > Arthropoda > Insecta > Zygentoma > Lepismatidae > Lepisma > Lepisma saccharinum. Next base: position 28,739 of record JAGDQP010007822.1, on the reverse strand, counting down.
AAGTCCGCGCAACAAACTTTAAGAGTCACCTGGGTTTTGTCTTATTGAGTTGAATAGTCGTGAAAGCGCTCCACCCTTAATAATCAGTTTTCATCAAAATCGGTTCAGCTACCACCCAGTTATATTTCATTGCAAATATTTTTTTTTCTGTTAGCAATCTCGATAAGCAAATTAATTCAAATTACGCTGTACTTCAATCATCCCCCAAGTTTGAAACATTTTGCCTTAAATTTAAGCAACATTTAGATACAACCGACATTGAAATACATTTCGGGATTTGATCAAGTGAACTCCCACTCCAAAATCTTAAGTCTACTCTTATGTACAGCTACCTTTGCCTCCAATCTGCATAGCTAGCCTCTCGCTGGACCTTTGCCCGTCGCTGGCAATGTTAGTTACGTCCTCCTCTGCAGTTCACGCGAGAATGAAAGTTTTGGCCTCCGCCCCTTGAGTTATATGCTTATATAACGCGGCCATTATCCCTTCCTCCTTCCTACAAGTTCAGATTGGAAAACTAGCCCCCTGGATTCCCTCAACAGCAAAGTCATGGGATAGGAAGCTATGACCTGCCGCTATTCTTTATCACAGAAAGAGAGAGAGACAAAAAAATCTCAACAACAAGTTTACAGTGGTGGGCTATGATGCCTGCTGCTTTTCAAAAGAGGCTGCTGGACTTCTCTGGCTATACTGAAAAATATCTTTCAAAATAAAATATACACTCAAATATTCATAATATAGGAAAATACAAAATATATACATAATTGATTATACAAAATTGAAATTGAAAATTGAAAATACAAAATATATACAAGTACCAATATTTTCCTCGGCCGGGTTAGATATACCTTAATCTAAAAATAATATATACACAATTTAATATCACAATGAATAGATAGTAATAACATGAATAAATTATTAACAATATTTAATAATTTGGCTTTCGAATAAAATAGGAAAGCTCACTTTCTAACAACGGCTTCTTACGTGCAGAGAAAAAGATTCTCAAAACAGCAATCCACTGTTGCAAAATTATATTAAGTAGCGTTGAAGAAGCTACATACAATTTATACGCTTCTCACTACTGATTCTTCCGCCGTTTTAGTCAATTTCGTTTCTCTTTGTCCAAAGTATTTACATTTACCACTTTCTAAGTTGTTCAGTTGTGCTCAGCAATAAATATCTAGGGGCTTTCCTAAGATTAGTTAGCAGTTATAAAATGGAATGGATCAATTAAAATATCTTCTTCTTGAATGTTTTTTATGATTCTTTTTATCCGAAAATAAATGAAGGCTGTAAGGCAAAAACATGGTAACCCAGAAATGTTTATTTTTTTAGTTATTCAGCACCCGATAGAAAGCAATCATACCGCGTCTTTAATGTTGTCCGAGTTCAAATTGTGCTCCAGAGATGGCAGCAATATTAACTTATGGTAAGCCTCATTGTAACATTTTGGGATTCGTAAGATGGTAACCAACAATTAAGATAGCGGGAAACGAGGAGCAGTATACCAGCTTGCCACTAAAAAGGAAAAGAATTTGTAAATTAAACATTTCTTACAGCGAGTTCAGTGAAAAGATTTATTCTTGAGTGACTCAGGTATCGAATATTATGGTATAAATAAAATATGGTAACCCACACAGTAGCATGAAAAATAGAAATTCGTTATTTTGATTTGGTACAATTATTTTAAGCCTTTATGTATAGCCTTACGTGAAAAATCAGCTTTCAGCCAATGAAAATGACTTGTCCAGCAGTAAATCTCGAATTTCTTAAAAGTGTAACATTGTGGGTTACCATGTTCTTGCCTCACACCCTTCAAATGTTCTTCTTGCGGTTCTTTTTCTCATGTTTCTGCAAAGAGAGAAATTGTTCGCATGCTGGTTTCCTCCTAGAACTTATAAATGTATTTGCTGTCATATATATTTATGATAATATAAATGATTAGCAATTTAAGTTCCATTATTTAATTTTGGAAAGTTGCTTTGTAAAGAGGCCACAATGTCGCGAACCACGGTGGTTAAATTATATACTGCTTATCTCTGGTGCTAGGGCTCGTCGGTTAAATCCATAATCATGCCATGTGGGCTTTGTGGTGGACAAACAGTTTGCGTGGGTTCTCTCGGGGTGCTTCCGTTTTCTCCCACTTATTTATTTAACAAATTCATCCCGTCATTATCATTTAGCCAGACACAAAGTTGCCTAATGGCCTTAGAAATTAAATTCAAAATAAAATAAAGCCACGATATCAACAAAGATGATATTGCACTATTCTGCTATACTAGCACGTTACAATGCTACATAATTAATAGGTCCACGCGAAGAGTGAAGATTACTCAATTGATACAAACGACCAGATTTGAAACCCAAGTAGCAACATAAATAGAAGATTATCACTAACGTCAACAGTTTCTAATTTTTTGTAATCATTTTCTGTGGATGATCACAACCCGACCCATCAAGTTAAGTTATCAAAAGCGGTCAAGTGTAAAAACTGATATTTTTGGGAGGCAAGGTACAGAGCCACAGTGATACTGAGAAACAGTGAAATTCAGTTAGCCGAAACAACGTGCTACTCATAGATTTTCTGGTGTAGGGTTCTCATTCGAAACCTATAGAATATTTCTGTAATGTTTTGGAACGCCGGCTTTATGCTAGACCACGTCAGTCTATATCGATACCTTTTTCTCATCTCGGTGCTCCGCAAGGAATGAACTATCATCCGCCGTCTGATTGAAATTATGGCTGTGAGAGTCCAGCCTGTCGTCAAAGCTAAGGGTGGACCAACACCGTATTGATGGAGGACTGTCCAAACTTGTACCTCACTTTGAGGAGGATGTTCAGATACTTTTGATTACATAGTGTATCAACCTGGGATAAACTTTTAGCAGAGAGATCAGTTTTATCATATTTTCTTCTTTTTTAGAATTAGTGAAATGCTACAGTACAAACGCGCCACAATGACATTGTAGTGAAATGGAGTAGATGATCCAAATGTCTGGACAAACCCATTTGTATTTCAAAAAGTTCAAGAATTGAAACATTAATGCATACTAATGAGAACAGGGTAGAGGACAATACTAATCAAGAGTATGACTATCACAGCTACACAATCTATCTTTACACGTTTTATATTAACTTGCTCTGTAATCATCTCTGATAAAAATCTTGTAATTGGTTTTTAACTCACTTCCCAACATCCGATTTCTTTGAAATTTTGTAACATTGGTTACTTCCTATGGCAATACAATATTCAATATTAGATATATGACAGAATATTCCAGTTAACTGTAATTAATTAAATAATTAGAAAGTATCTTTAAATGCACTCAATACCGCATCTATTGTGGGTAATTTGGGTTGCCTATCTCGCAGGGAGATTAGTATTCATCTATTATACATAAAAAATAATTAAAAAGGATTTTTAAAAAACACGCTTTTTAAGATGGACTAAAAAAGTAAAAAATAATAAATAGAATTTTCTTATGAATCGGAAAATAAAAGCGTGGGTGTTCTTGTATTACCTTATCATAAAATCATGCACCCACCCTTTTACTTTCCGATTCATAAGATTAATTCAATTTATTATTTTTTTACGTTTTAGTTCATCTTAAAAAAAAGCATGTATTTAAAAAAAATTCTTTTTTAACTATCGTTTTAAATAAAAATAATGTAATGTGATGTATCAATTTGAACTTAAATGTAATAAAAAAAAACATGTGAATAGTTTTTCAAGAAAGATTTCTGATGCAACTTAAGTTACTAAATCATTAGATGTACATGTACAGTCAAGAAAAAAGGTATTCCAGAAGTCTAGCAATTATTTAGTCTATGGTCTCGCATTTAATTTCTATTTAACTTATTTTAATTGGCTAGATAGGTACCTTTTATGCTAAGCCTGTCACATGACCTTACTCAGACATGTCACGGGTTAATCGTAACTGCCTGTGGCCAAAAATGTAAGATAAATAAAAGAAACTAAGAGCTAGACTCAGGTGATACATATTTCCGTGAGTGACTTCGGTCCGTCAAGATTATGAATGCTTAGCCAGTTAAAATCCACAACCATGCCCTAGCCGGGATCCCAAACCGGCACCTTCGAGTCGTTGGCTTAGGGCCTCAACCTCCACGGCTACAAGATCGGCCGGACACTTTAGAAACTATGACTTTACCTGTTCCGGGACGACATAAGTACTTTCTATAATCCAAAATCATCCTCGCCCCAGCTGGGATTCTAACCCGAAGCTCGCTTACATGTAAGGTAACCGTTAGGCAATGGTTAAAAGCCGGAGTTTTGGACAAGCTAAATAAATTTGAAAGGCAAGAAGCTTCGAAGCATATTCGTGGCATTATTGACTGTGAAACGTTATCCCCCTTAATTGTAGACAACATCCCAATATTGTTCGAGCGCGCAGTCAAAGATCTTGGTTTAATACTGGATCATAACTTGTCTTGCAAAGATCTTTTTAACCATATAAGTAGCATAGACTTTGCATCTTTGTACTCATTACGTCACGTAAAATCATTCTTGCCTATGCCGGTACGATTATATCTAACTAAGATATTGGTACTGTCACACTTTGATTACAGGGATGTTGTTTACTCTGATCTTACGTAAATAAAAGAAAAAAGAAAAGAAAAAGAACTGGGACTAACTTAACGGTAGGCAACCAACCACGCATTTGAGTTTGGTTGGTTGCATAGCGACCAAACAAACTCTGTAAAGATTCTATAGTGTGTAATGTGTGATTTGGTAACCCAAGCGGCGTAAACTGAATATAACATAATCTTAAGCAAATTTTATCGTCTTCAAGGAGGCATCAGGCGCTGCAGTCTCCTGGGTCTCGTTTCCCCTGAACTGCATCTCCGCACTCACAATAGTTCGCACTGTTGCTGACACTCACAATAGTAAGTTTTAGGGAAGAACTTAGTGCGTGTACGGTTACAAATTCGTGAACGCGGATATGACAGACAGATTAAAAAGAAGGCTCTCGACGGGAGCCATAATGGAATACACGGACATAAATAAGTCCGGAATAAAGAAGCTCGACACCGAGTGGAGAAACTTTCGTAATTCTTACGGGAACGAAATATCAGCAACTAATCCATATAAGTTGAAGTGGTCAGAAAAGATTAAAAAAAAGAAATGCAAATAAATCAAGTTCAGTCAGAGAGGGCAAAGAACTGGAGAAAAAGTTAGTAGCAGAAGTAAATGCCGACTGAGAGGGGGCAAATAAGGCATGATAAACTTCAATGGACCTAAGAAGAATAAGGAAATTGAGCCAGTCCCGTGGGGAGGCGATGAACGTCCAAGGGATTGGAACACTAACCATGACAGAAGACCCCGAAACAAGCAAGAAGAAAGTAAGAAAACCGGAGGAAGAAGAAGCGAACAAAAGACATAAGGATCAGGAACAAACAACAGAGTTAAGTATACGCGTTGCTTACCTGGAAGGAAAGATAGAAGAACTTGAGAGAAATAACAACAAACTTACCAAAGAAAACGACCGATTAAGAGAAGATGAACTTAAATTGGTCAGGTGGCAAACTAAAGCATAGGACAGAGAGAATGAGATCGCAAATATGGAAAGGAAATTGAAGGAAGAAAATCATGCTATAGACGGAGTCATTAGGATTAAGGAATTAGAAACGATTAGTCAATAAAATGAACATTGAAGATTGAAGGTAGGAAAAAATACCCAATTGGAGGAAGAAATAAAATATGTACAGAGAGAGTGTAAGTCTCAAGAATGAAACAACAAGAACAGCAGCGGTCGTACCAACGTTAGCGGACATGCTGAAGAAGAGAAAATAACTACCGAAGAAACAGAAAGAATAGAAGCCAACAAAAGAGAATCAAAGCCTAACATACTGATAAAACCGAAGGATGGTGAATCGATAAAAGACAAGAATGAGGCGAACCAAGACTATTGGAAGAAATGATTAAATAAACTTCTAAATGGTGCAAATAAGAGCTGCACTAGAGGCGAGGCACAAGACGAGGAGAAGCTGATCAGCCATCCGGGAATCAGCAGATGCTTCGAATCAATAAGTAGAGTGGAGAAGAAGGATCCGCAGATAATTCTGCTGATTCTGCAGTCTACGGAATCCCTGTGGATCTACAAGAAAAAGATGTATTAGTAGAACTAGTAGAGAAACTTACCAGAATTAACGAAAAAATAGAAGCAATTGATAAAATCAAGATTCAAGACGGAACCAAGGGACAGATACCACTTGGTAATCGAGGTCCCTCGATCGGTGAGGGAAATCCTACTCCGCAGAACACAAGTATCCATTGGGCATTAAGCTACAAATGTAAGTGACTACTTAGTAGTCACGGTTTGTATGAACTCACCAGATTATGGACATTATACCCACAACTTCAAAGATGCGGCCATTGCGGCGAAAAGGGCTATAAAAAACTAAAATGTTCGGACAAAAACAAAATTAAAGTATATATACTATGTCATAAAAAGAGAAGAAGTGCGGGGTAAAAACACAAGAGAAGTGTCCGCAATATAAGATTCAACTAAAAAGCACAATATAGAAGTTTGATTATGGACTCTAACCAAACACCAGCGGAAGGAGACGAGAAAAACACAAAAGAAGAAACCCCCCGTGTGGACAGAATAGGAGTATACAAAGATTGGCAGAATTCAACTACAATAAGAATAGATATTTTTAGCAGTTGGATTATACATAGTAACGCTATTGATACGGTCAAATACTTAAATAAAAGATTTGGACACATTCGCCTAGATGACAGAAACCAATTAGTTCTTCACTTTGTAAACCCGGAACTAGCAACTTTCCCGAGTACTTTCGCCCAGGTGGTTGCCCTGTCACATGGCGGCTTTGACCTGGATGAGTACGAATGGGAGGAGTTAGAGACAAACCATTTCTGGAAATCGTTTTTAGTGAGAACAGATACGGCTGCAGGGTACTGCATATTACATCTTCGAAGCAAAATTTTCCCGTGGATCTGGATTTTCTTATGGATCTGCTGTCAATAATGCAAGGAACAAAACGAAAGAAGATAACAATCCCAGTCAGAGGAATGGGCCTTTGGAAAAGCTACCCCAAAAGAAGTTTTAAAGATATGAAGAGGTGCGATAACAAAATCCAAAACATCGGCTGCAAGATGATAATAAATAACATATTGCTCATTAAGACAATAAAAGGCAATTTGGAAGACACCAGCAATCTAGAAGAACAAAATCAAATAAACAAGGAAAATAGAGCGGGAAACAGAAACGAGAGTAGACCAGAGGGAAAAGAGGAACAGGCAGAGAATTCGAACGACGATTTGGGAGAAAGCGGGGAGGACAAGCAGACTATACCCGAGGAGAAAAGGACGTACAGGAAGAAGAAGAAGAGCTGGAAATCCTGGATCCCGAGGTTGTACAAAATAAGAAGTAAAGTAAAGGGGTATAGGAGCAATCTTGCATTCGTAGAAATACTGAGAAGAGAAACGATAGACGGAATAGACACTACTCAGGACATGCATGACTCGGGGGAGGTAGAGATGACGGACAAAGAAACGAAGAAAATTGCATTTGACTCCAGAACACTGTACAGCGCCCTGCACCTGGAGTATAACCTGTCGAGACTTGAGGAGACCAACACTCTGACGGCTGCACTGAGAGTCAACACAAGGATGGTACACACACAAGGGAAAGGAATCACCTTCCCGATAATTGAAGATGTAGATAGAATCAATCTAAAATCAGATGGGATTACGTCGGACCCAGGCCACCTGCTCGAGTTGGTAGACAGGGTTTTTGAAACAATAAACGAGACCTACCAACTGAATAGCGTCTACCGGCAATTTGTCATGGCATATGGGCGGATAGCCAATAATCCAGCAGAAAAATTTCCTGCATGCTACGTCCAAACTAGACAATCATAAATCATGATGAACATCAACTAGCTCAAAGCAGATAGATCCAAACTAGCATGCGCTGAGCTGAGACATCGATGTGAAGAGGAGAACGTGGACGTGCCATGCCTGCAGGAACCATACACCAGTAAGGGAAGATTGCAGGGATTTCCGGTCGATGTCTTGGCGGTACTGACGAGAGAGGATAATTCTATGATTCCAACGCTGATGTTCAATAAGAATATAGACACCCTAGTGTATGCGCAATACTCGGACAGGTGGCTCCAGGGCCTAAAGATAACCAATAAAAAGAAAAAGCTGTTAGTGGTAAATATTTTTGGTCAGTTCTCTCTTCCAAATTTGAATTCTAAGTACCCGCTGTGGCACTGCCCCAGATCGGACAGTAATGGGAAAAGTTTTGAAGAGCTGATCAACAAGTTTAACTTAAAAATCGACAATAGAGAAGGACTTCGACATTTAGGGGCAGGGTTGGGGCGGAGTCAAATATCGATGTCCAGGGGAAACGTATATAATGACTTAACGTATTGGAGAGTCGTGGAAGATGCAACAATGAGTGCCTATAACGCCATCGGATTTAACATAATTCTAAAACAAGATCATGAAGAGGATCAAGAAGACAAAACAGTATTTAAATATAATGTAAAGAAATAAACTGGAAAACTTTTAATAAGAAACTAAACTTACCACATTATGAGAAACAGTACTATTGATAAAATGACGGAGTAACTAGGACTGGTCACAAAGAAAGCTATCGAGGAAGCCACCCCGAATAAAAAAATGGCAGAAATAAAAAGAAGAAAACATTTTGGATCGCGGGATTAGATAAACTAAAAAAGGAAAACAAAAGTAACCAGAAGAAGTTACAGAGCGGCTGGAGATCACAAGTTGAGGCAAAGCAGGCTAAATAAGTGTAGGGAAATAAAACAACAATTCGAGAAAGAGCTACGTAAACATAAAAAAGAACATGGAACAAATTCGTAGAAGATAATCTTTGTCTATACCCATGGGGAACACCATACAAGATTATGATGAGTAAATTTAAAACGAAGGGCACCCTAAACACCTTGAGAAACGATAATGGACAGTATTCCACCAGTTGAAAGGATACCACAGAGCTACTCTTCGCAAAATTATTCCCCGATGACTTTTAAAATGAGGATAATGAGCAGAATACACTCACGAGGCAAGCATCCAAGACGTACAACCACGAGCAAGAGGAAGAAAATAAAGAAGAGCTCATCGTTACAAACTGGGACATTGAACAAGCTATAAAAGTCTTAAAAATGAAAAGACCCCAGGCCCAGACGATATAGGGAACTATAACCTATAAAGAAAACAAAGATATCTGGACGCCCTACCTCGTAAGACTTTTCAGCCATGTCCGGAGATGTTTAATGAACTGCAACAGGTGGTAGGGTTTGCGGACAACCTGGCGGTGGTTATAAAACGAAACAGCAGATTGGAGATAGAAATCAAATCTAACGTAGTCACAAGAGAAATCACGTCATGGTGCAGTAATAATAAATTAGCATTTTCAGCAGATAAAACAAGATTTGTATTATTTAAAGTAAAACTTAATCTTAAGAAAGAACCCATAATCAAAATCAATAATAAAACGATTAAGACAGTACAAACTTTTAAATATTTAGGACTAACACTTGACGAAAGGTTAAATTTCAGGAAACACACCGAACTGATATCAAGCAAAGCAATCAAAAGAGCACACAAACTAGTAAACATTGCGACAAAAGAACTAAGAATACCGATAAAAATTGTTCAGCTGTACCATGACATCGTCATAAGATCTCTAGTCAGATACGTCGCCAGTGTCTAGAGCCACCGGATGGACGATGTTAGATAAAGTCAAACAATAAACCGCGCTGAAAAGCAACTTCTGATAAGACTCACAGGAGCATACAGAACAACGCCGATGCAGGCACTCCAGGAAGCTACAGCAACCTTGCCATTGCACCTACAAGTCTAAAAGCTAAGTGCTATGTATTGGATCAAAAAGAAAAATAACGAGAGTCACTAGGATACTACATGCTCCTGTGGACAACAAGCAGGATGTGCAGGAAATACTAATCAAAGAATCGCAGCATTTGTGGCAAGAATGCCCGAAAGGTAAAAGATTATATATTATAATACCGGACGTGGCAGGCAGGATGGAGCTCGACGTGGAGATTGCGGGAGGATTGCTACACTTCCTCACGGGACATGGTCCATTCGGACAGAAACTAAATTAAACAAAGAACTCTTCTGGAGGATATGTAAATCGCAGATGTTCTGAGAACACCAGAACTGGAGATTGTCCTCTAGAAGGAAATTTATATTCGGGGGCAACCAAGGCCAGTCGCGGCAAAGAAAAGATGCTGACCAATAAATATTCTATTACATTTAGGGGACCTGCACACCACCCCTGCCTCTTTGTTTCCTTTACACGAGCCAAGTTGTGTACTTTCAAGGTTGTACATCACGCTCATTTTTTGAGTTCCTTGCCTTGGGGCAGGAATGTCCCTAGAGATTTTTGGATTGCCTGAATGCCTGCAAGAAGCTCCTGTGTTCCCTCTGGGGTTGCGGGACGGACTTTTGGAGAGGCATGCAAAATGTCCTCCTGGCCTTTGTTCCAGATCTTTTGGAACTTCCTTGGGGGTATTTCCTATCTACTATATGCTAATTTTAGTAAAGAACATACATACATTTAAACATGTAACACACATTAGACAAGACGATACACAACAACACATGACAACACACGAGTTGAAGACTGGAATCTTCTTCTCTTCTGCTTCCTGCAACGAGATACAATATTAGTTATTGATGCTCTCTGTTGTAGATACATCTTTGTTCTTAGTAGTCTTTCCCTCGTTGCAGGAGTCATCTTACTCTTTCTTCTTTCATTCTTTTCATCCATACTTGCTGAAAAATAGATAACAGGTTAGGGAGATGATAACGCGTGGATGGAAACGTGACGCGGGTGTGGCAAGCGAGTCGCATGCGCGGCGGGTTCGACGAGCGCGAATTTCCCTATGAGCAGGCAGGATGGTATAATCCGGGAACTAGAATAATCCGAAACTGAATAACATTACCTAAGCAAACTAAAAATAAACCAATAACTAAACTCCATAAAAAAAAAACTAAACCAATAATAGTGCATAAAATCAAGCTAAAAAAATCAGTGACTATGAGTAAAAGTAAGCGAGTCTGTGACTGCTAGAAACCAGCAGTGTCCTGGTGGGTACCTTATTGTAGGAACCCGGCAGCAAGAGACGCTCAAGTTGTAGTGTGCGTATGTGTGAGTGGTGATGGGAAGGCAAATAAAATATAAGATAAAAACAAGGAACCGAAAAAATAAAAACAAAAAATAAATGTGAGTGACCTGGATTCCGGAACACAAGCATTCTTAAATATATTATCCTTTAAGTGTTGTGTTTGTGATGCGAATGCGACTAGAGGAACAAAACTAACTGCGTGAGAAAAGAAGGAAGGGAACTAAGAATGGAAACACAGAACGGACCAGCAAAAACGTTTTGGGAAAATACCAGTAATACTTATGTTACAGTCCATCTTCTTTTCCCTCCCTCTTTTTTCTGTGTGGTTCTATATGTTAAATACTTATTGTATAAAATAGCAAATAAAAGATAATAGTAGGGTATCCACCGCGCCAAAAAGTTCCAAAATTAGGAACAAAGACCAGGAGAACATTCTGGACGCCCGGTCCAAAGTTCGTCCCGCACTAGCCGAAGTAAAAACAGGAAACAGGAACTTCTCGGACTGTCGGAATACCAGCAACCCGAGAATCTCTAGGGACTGAGTAGAAGGAGCCAGACAACCTTACAATTTGAAACTGGTTTTTACTGGTTTCCTGCACCATTGGGCGAGCATATCAGTGCTTTGACCTGAACTTTGATGTCATTGGGATATAGTAGAGGATGATTGTGTTAATGTAAATTCGTAGTGTAGATGCTTGCGTTGGTGAAATCAAGCGACTGTGGCTCAGTTGGCATATGACGTAGAAACTGGTTTCAGATTTGAAGTCAGTTTCAAAAAGTTATTATGACATTAGGGTTGTAAGTGAGGATTCGATGATTGAGGTTATGTAATTGTTAACAGGGACGCTGACGATTGTTTCTGAGTGAACCCCGCCGTTTTCTATTATGCTATATTGGAAAAGTCTGACGGAAGTATTGTCTGCACCTTTGGGTGGGTATATCGGTGTATAAACATGACTGATATCTATTGAGGTCTTTTGAACTTTATAGAAGTTCATTGTGATTTCTTCATATAAGGATAACGGCTGATTTTCATGAATGCTAGTCTTGCTTGTGATTTAAGTCAGTAGCTAACTGAAACATGTCTTAACAAGAATAATGAGTGATTTTCATGAAAGCTTGTCTTACTTGCTTTGTTTGCAATTTGAGAGAATAGACAATAGACTTTGCTTGCTTCATTTGTACTCGATTCGAATGAATAGACAATTCAAACACGTGTTACAGTTTGAGATAATGTTAACAGCACTTTCATATATGTTCACCCATAATCAGGGAAAATGCCCACGTTGTAGCTAATGCCACCGCCTGCCTTTGAACTCAGCACCTTCCCTTACAGCTTAATTATATACTGCTATATAAGTTGAATGCAATTTAAGTTTTAAGAGCTTAAAGAGGATAACATGTGTACATTTTAAACAAGTTAAGAGAGAGAGGGGGGGGGATTCATTGGTCTTGGTAATAACAGTTGATTGAAGTTTCATGGAGTAGTTTTAATACATGTTTTAAGAATTGAAACAAGTGACATGTTCTAAAGACTCTTTTTCCCACCTACTTCCATTGTGTTAGCTGTCTTTTTGTGACTTGCGTAAACAGCCAATTGAAACACGTGTTACACTCTCAGATAACCTTATCACGACTTTCGCCTATCCTCACGCCCTAATGTCCCACCTTTGCATCTAATGTATTTCCCATTTTTTTGTAATAAAGGACTTAATAAATATCTCACTACCATCTAGCGAGCACATTCTGCGCTGTATTATCACAGTAAGTTCCTTGAGAATGGGGGTGAATTACTCTAGAAAGTCCACTATAATGTGAAGTTAACGCCAGGACATTCATGAAAACTTGCATTGTGTGATTGCTTTGTTATCAAATTGAGTGCATAATAAATTGAAATTCGTTTTACATTTAACGAAAGCACAGCGTATCACTTGCAGCACTATTTTGATCGCACAGGGTTGGAAACGAAGTGAATCTAACGAAAGCACACATTCTCACATGTACGAGCATTTTTATCGTACAGGGTTGGAAACGAAGTGAATGTAACAGTACAATCGATTCGGTCAACTACGAGTGGCCCTCAAGTATTAGCCAAGCCGACGGAATAAAACACTTCTTTCAATTAAATAGTCAGTGAATTATTTTCATGAAAGCTTGCATTGCATTGCTTTGCTCTCGATTTGACTTGACATGGCTAATGTAGAAGTCGCTTTTATTTAATTTTCTTTGTGCAAGAAATGACGAGGTTCAAACTTTGGTACAATTAGGTTAGCTTCTCTAGATGGTAGCTTCACTAAAAATAACTTGATGGCAGCAAAAAAAAGTTTGGGATATGAGTAAGAGTTATAACTAAAGAAAGACTTTTCTTATAAACTTCGAAATATAACATAATAGAGATGTAAGAAGTTTATTTACTTTAACTTTCTAACTACTGACCCTTTCTTTCTTTATTAATTCAATGTATCAGCTATTTTTGAGAATCAGTGATGGTTATATGTATTCTTTTACTGAGCTAATGTCTAGATACTCCCCTAAGTAAAGAGTTTATAGCAAATACTATTGTAAAATAACTTTAATTGAGTTGAATAGAATTTTAAATACCTTAGAGCAGAGAAGAAAAAGTATACATTTTGAACAAGTGGGAGAAAGACCGAAAAAATTGCCTTGATAATAGCAGTTGCTTGAAAGAGAATAAACAAATAACTTAATAAATTTCCCACATTCATGCTTTATATGAAAAGATAAAAAAATAGTGAAAAAGTTTATAAATAGAAATTTTGGAAATCATCTTGTTAACTGAACTTTCATAATGTATTGTGCTCCAGTTGTTTCGAATCATTAAGTTAAAAATCCATTTGATTTCTAAATTTTTCATAGGTTAAACGAATTTCGATTGCATAATAGTAAGTTGTGTATTCCTAACAAAAGCATTGCGCAGTCCGCAATTAAGTAAGAAACAAAGCCTGATCGAGGGCAAAATTAAACGAACAAGAAAGGGTCGATATCCTTTTATTTTATAAGACAATTGAATAAGTATTGCTGAAGATGTAGTTGATTGCCTGGAGTAGTCAAATGTGATCTACAATATTACGGAGTAGATCATTTATTCTATTTAATGTACATTATTTCCTGAACAACGAAGCAATAAAATAATTTATTATTTTACTTTACATTCTAATAACATCTAGTACGTGGCGATAAATGTACTTTGACTGTTGTTATTTACATAATTTCGGCTGCATTCCTTGTTCTAAATTTTTCATAGGCTAAAGGAATTTTGATGGGGGAATTATAAGTTGTGTATTCCTAACAAAAGCATTGCGCAGCCCACAAGCAAGTAAGAAACCAAGCCTGTTACAGTGCAAAATTAAACAAATACTAAGGCACCCTTTTGTTTCATTTTATAAGAGAATAGAAAAAATATTGTTATAGGTGTAGTTAGAGTGGTAGTTAATTACATGATCACAATGTTGCAGAGTAGATCACTCATTCTGTTTAGTGTAGTTTATTCCTTGAACAATGAAGGAATAAAATAATTAATTATTTCAGTGTACATTCTAGTACCTTTTGGAATGTGGCAAAGGAATCGGGTGCGTTTAATTATAATACCTTATAATATCATGTGTGGGGGATTAGTAATATATAAAGTTCAGTTTAGGCCACACTGCTATTGACTCATACTTTACCATTTGTATGTTTTATGCCACTATTTCCCTTATAAATAATGTATATAGGTACTTTCATATTCAACTAAATTAAATTTATTTATCTCAATATTATATTACAATTGAATTACAAATGTCAGAATCCAGGAGAATGTTAACTACTGCCGTAATAGGATTGTCGTTTCCGCAGTACCACAAACAAGAGGTACTTTGTAGTTTTGTGGTAATTTCTAAAATAATCACTACAAGTTAGTAAAGCGTAAAATACACTTGAATAATTATTAAACAAGGGTAAGTATTTACATAAAATCACATATACCTACTATTTCTATTTACAAGGAATTCAAACACACAGTTCATGGTCAAGGAAAAATAAAAGAAATGAATAAAAATACTAAAAAACGAAATATGAACCATATACGAAAAAATAGGGTAACAGTAATGTTGTTAATAGTATTTACACAAAGATAGGGCTGATAGTGCAAGTGCGCAAGCAAAGCAAATGACAATCAGAAAAACTATTATCTGTTATTGGTTGTTTAGAAACTAAAATGTTAAGTTCAAATTACTTAAGATGATATCTCGAGGTATCAGGACATTACTATACAATGTTAGTATCGTTGGCATTGCAATTTACATAAAATCACATACTTTTTATATTGCTATGTAATATAAATTTAAATATATAATTCATGAATAACGAAAAATTAGGTCTAACCACTGTAGACAATAGATTTTATACAAAAATAGAAATGAGTGGACCAATGAGCAAGCGAAGCAATGACAAACAAAAAAGATAAAATATGTGGTTAGATAAAGCATATATAAAAATACTTACATGGTAAATTCAAAATTGCTTATGATGATCTCCCGAGGCCTCAGCTTCAGTTTCGAACAGTTGTATTTCACAATCCTTTACGTAAACACGTACTCAGTTTGATTTACACACATATGACGTAAAGACGAAAAGCGTTGGTATCAATAATAGAGAAAGTTAGTTTTAGTTCAGCCAGCTATTGACCCACACTGTTATATGTATGCTTTATATCACTTATTCTCTTACAAATAATTTACATAAACACTTTTGTAAATAGATAGCGATGAACACCAAACAAAAAGAATTTTCGAAGAACCGTATTTCATATTTTTTTTACATAAATACCTAGTGAAGTTATTTTGCATGCAGATATGACATTATGAGTAAGGACTGTCATTTCTAGTACTGTCATTTCTTGTGATGAATCTCACATATTGTGCTACACACTTAATCAAAAACATGTCGAGAATATGGTAAAGAGTGTATACTTGTTTGGAAATAGTCTATGTAATCATGATTATACAGGAAGCTCTTCACATTTAAAACTCACTTCATGTGCTCGACCCAAGGCGTAGCAGCGAATAATCTTTCTGGAACGATGACTCTAACAGCTAATAAACTATGTGTACAGTTTATTTCTTTGAAAATAATTATCACGGACACTTCCATAATCATCAAGAACCAACTATCATTCTAAAAATGAATTACGAAAATCTGTGTGTAATTATTTATTCATTAAAATACACAGCCGACTTAATCATCATTTAATAAATATAACACCGTGTGGAGTAATAGCTATGACGATACTTCCTGTTATAAAAGACACATTTTACCACAAAAAGCCTCAAGAGTTAGATACTATGTTAACCAAGTGAAGACGGGTTAGCTAAAATTAGGTTCGGTATTTTTACATTATATGGAATGCACTTCACATTTAAAACACAATCCTTGTGCTTTCTCTGGAGTTAATTATTTTTGTATAGAAGGATGTATAACTTTATCTTAGTCAAGAGAGATCTGTCAAACAGTTTTGAATAATTTACAACTATACATATTTTGTCTCAATAAAACATCGAACATGTCGATTGAGTGAAGACGAGTTAGGTAAAATTAGGTTCGATATTTTTATTATACGCGATGTGCATAACGTTTAAAACAGAATGCATGTACTTGGTTCCAATGTGACTAACGGTTTTGAGTAATTTACATCTACACATATTTTATCTCAAAAAACATCGAGTATGTCGAGTGAACGAAGGCGAGTTAGCTAAAATTAGGTTCGGTATTTTTTATTATACGTGATCTACATAACGTTTAAAACACAGTGCATGTAGTTGATTTCACCGTGACTATTAATTTCCAACTACATATATTCTGTGTCAAAAACCCTCTAGTAACTTGAGTGAGTGAAGACGAGTTAGGTAAAAATAGGTTCGGTATTATTTTTATAAGTAATCTGCATAATGTTTAAGACACAGTGCACGTACTTGGTTCCAACACGCAAGAAGTAGAATACTTTCTAGTGTGTTTCGCTCTTTCACTTACATTACACTTCGAAAACTCGGAACTTTGTTATATTTGTCATTAAATTGAACTTAACGTAGACGCAAAAGTATGAAGACATTACTCAAAGATTTATACGTGCCCTCGAAATTGCTTCAGTCCTGAATTTTGCGTCATATTCTGCATTGTACTAATCTGAAATTCACATTCAAAAGTTTTTCTCTGTATATCTCTGTAGGTACATTTCCAATCGAGATATTTCACTACAGTTATATTGAGATATTTCACACTGAAAGTGTATCTGGACTTGACAGAGTCCTTCGTGTTCTCTTGAATTAAATTAAAAACAAAATTTCTATCATATAATTCATATGCTTCTTGACTTACAGACATATTGACAATCACATGATACTTTGAAGAAAAATATTGTCCTAACAAGTTATCAATCGAGAATATTTTTTTCAAAAACAATATTTTTTCGTCGATCCGAAAGTTCACAAATTTATCAAGTTATAAAGTTTACTCGTTTTATCATGTGAGAGTGATATTTTGTAACGCAAAGGGAAGTATTAATACTAATTTTAATTTCCTTTACGAGATGTTCTCTCCAAATGGTGGCACAGCTTCGGGAATTTAGGAAATATTTTTTAAAAACATGACAATACTTTTGAGTTTTAACATATTAAAGTTCGGCTACTGTGCAAAGCACTTTGTGTTTCAATTCAGCACAGAAAATCTTAACAGTGAAATTAATATGAAGACATTCGAAAAACTATACAAAATGCTAATACTGACACAAATAATTTACACTTGTAAAACTATGGAGTGCACAAAAGGAGGTAACGAAAGAAATAAAAAGTTATTGAGTATTGTACAATTTCATTCTTTACCATATGACAAAATAACAGTGAAAAATTTCACTCTACATAATATATTCCGTACTTACATAACTTAACATTTTTACATTAGATGCTACATATTTTGTTACACATATTCACAATAACGTATTTTATACATTGAATTGAATTAAATAGTATATCAAAAACTAATTGCAATTATTTTTGACAAATAATAAATATCATAAATAGTCTATGTCCTCTTTGTTTAACATGTTCTTATACTCGAATCACAGTAAAAGAAACTGCACTACGATCTGTTATTCACCTTTTCAAACTTCAAGAAGAATAGAAAAATAACATTGTTTGTGCCTTTAGAGAGACACAGAGAACTTTCACCTAATTAAGTAAATCTTTTGTGCTTGAACTCTTTTAAATATGTGATAGAACAGACTTCAGACAAACTTACACTAAACTAATAAGTTAAAATTAGGCTTCATTAGTAGATTTGTTGTGTGACTCCTATCAATTATTACTTTAAATAACTATAGTTTTGAAAGTTGAAACTAAAACATATGCAGAAACTTCTTTTAAGTATTGTGTTCCTAGTACTTTAATGTTCCTGAAAGTACAAACTGTTTAAAAGAACGAGATAACGAAAAAAATGAAAAATATTGTGAATTGAACAAGACATGTTTCTATTCGGTGCAGAAGCTATTGCGTACCTAATACTTTGAAGAAATGAATTGATTGAGAATTGAATAATAAATTTTTCTGTTCAACGCACAAACTCTTTTGACAATTAAAATATATAAAACGTTTAAAGTTTTGCTAATATTTTAAAGCTTCTCAAACTACAAAGTGTACAAAAAACGAGACGGAAAATATAAAATAGCTTTTCTGTTTTGAAGGAGGCATGTTTCAATTGAAGCCAGAAACTCTTTTGAAAATCAAAACATTAAAGAATGTGACATATCCAAATTTGTTAACTATATCAGTATTGGGTATCCGTGATTAGTGTTTCTTCTAATTTTCTAATTTCTTGAAAATTTAAAAAATATAACATCTTGGTATCGCCTTAAAGTTATTAATTACAAAGTGCACAAAAGCGAGGTAATGGAAAAAAGGTATTCTGTATTGAGAAAAGCATTTTTTCTATTCAAGGTAGAAATTCTTGAGAAAATTAAACATCAAAGAATGTGACATATTAAAAATGTATGAAAATTTGTTAAGAATATTAGTATTTTGTACCCGTGGTCACTTAGCAGAAAGATTTGTAAGATGTTTCTCTTTGCCTTATCTAGTAAATAGAAATAATTTCAATAATCGTACATAGAAAGTTAAGGTAGATAAAGTTCTTAAATTTTCATTGTGTATTTTTCTGAATTAAAGCAAACGTCTTTTTAAAATAATGACTCATTCACTGAGCTTAAACCTCAGTGTGCTGTCATCTTGTAGACATAAATGTTCTAATCAGAAAGTTACATATGTAAAATTAGAGAAAAAATCAACTAACAGAAATAAATGCTTTACTTGCACTTATTTTTCCTATTAGAATATAAGCTGTATGATTAAACCTTGCTGAGACGACGACAGCAGTAATCGCTTACTTGTAAAGCAGTTGTAAGAAATTTGAAGTCTATAGCAAAGGCGGCAGTGGTAATTATTTCCATATGAAGAATGATAGAAAAAATACTGTAATTAAGAACAGTATTAAACGTTGAGCTAAATCTCTGTTTATGTGTGTGTGTGTGTGTTTATGTCTGTGTAGGTGTGTGTGTGTGTTTATATGTGTACATGTGTGTAAATATATCTCTCTTTCTCTTTCACACACACACACTGTATATGCATTATCAAGTACATTTTTTCACCTCACTTCATTACCACCGCCGCCGTCGCTCTATGCTTCATATTTTTTAGAATTGTTTTACACGTAAGCGATTACTGCTGTCGTTGTCGTAGCAAGCTTTAATCTTACATGTTATATTCTATTAGAAAACATTCAGTGCAAGTAATGTGCAAGTGCATTTATTTCTGTTGTTTCTATAGAGTTGATTTTCTCTAATTCTACAGATGTTAATTTCTGATTAGAACATTTAAGCCCACAATATGACAGCACCCTAATGTTTAAGCTCAGTGTATGAGTCATTTTTTTAGGAAGACGTTTACTATAACTCAGAAATAATACACAATAAAAAATAAGAACTTTATCTACCTAAACTTTTTATGTATGATTATTGTAATTATTTCTATTTACTAGATAAGGCAAAGAGAAACATCTTACAAATCTTTCTGTTAAGTGACCAAGTTGTACAGTTTGTACTTTCAGTATATTAAAGTATTAGGAACACAATATTTAAAAGAAGTTTCTCCATATGTTTTACTTTCAACTTTCAATAATATAGTTATTTATACTAACAATTAATAGGAATTACATATAAAACAATTTATGGAACCTAAGTTTAACTTATTAGTTTAGAGTAAGTTTGTCTGAAGTTTGGTCTATCACATACTTAAAAGCGTTCAAGTAAAAAAGATTTATTTAATTAGGTGAGAGTTCTCTGTTTCACTTAAGGAGCAACAATTATTAGTTATCCTTCTTGAAATTTGAAAAAAGTGAATAACAGATGGCAGGGCAGTTTTTTACTGTGATTCGAGTACAAGAACATGTTAAAGATAGAGGAGATAGACTATTTATGATACTTATTATTTGTCAAAAATAATAGTAATTAGTTGTTGATCTACTATTTAATTCAATTCAGTATATAAAATACGTTATTGTGAATATGTGAAACAAAATATGTAGCATCTAATTTAAAAATGATAAGTTATGTAAGTAGGTGAAGAGATTATGTAGGGTGGATTTTTTACTGCTATTTTGTCATATGGTAAAGAATGAAATTGTACAATATTCAATAACTTTATTTATTTCTATCGTTACCTCCATTTGTGCATTCCATAGTTTTACAAGTGTACAGTATTTGTGTCAGTAAAAGCCAGGGCGGCACAGTCTTAACTTCGGATATCCTCGGAAGCGTTCGACAGAACCTGACGATGACGTCACTCGCAGGATAAGCACTAAGGCAGCACGATATACAGCGTAATGAAACCTGTACTTCACATAATTTCATTTTGTAATTAATGAACAATTTACTCATATATTTTTCTCAAGGCCTATAATTTCAAAGCTCCAAATATATAGGGGTCTATGTACATAATTTTTATCATTATCGGGTTACAAGTATGTGTTGATTAGACAATAGGGTCTACGGCGTTATTCTCGTACCAAGTCTATAACTCGGAAATTATTTAACTTAGAGCTTTAGAGAAAAAAAGCGAAAGAGAAGAGAGAGAGAATAAGTGCATATGCGCAATTGAATTATGATACTGGGAACCAGTGACGTCCAAGAAATATCTCTACGGGGTATCAACTTCAGAATTTGTAATTGAAAGTACAGTAGTTTTTCATTTAATTGTATTGGAATCTATACCAAAAAAAAACAACTTTTTGAGGAAATATTCTGTTTAATATTTGCTGCTGTTTGACAGCTCATTTTGATAGCACCAATATTATGTCATCAGCTTTGTCCATCATCAATAACTCAACAACAATTTCAACGCTAACTAACTGATTCCCTACACACTTTTCAGGCTTAGGACTGACAAAATTGTTAAATTTCTGGATTTTGCAATGTTTAAAATCAAAGAACATTCACCTTGCCAGTATGGATATGATTTTAATTTTCGTAAGGATTACAGTGAACACTACTTTAACTTTTATGTCCTAATAAAATGAACAGTTCGAAACCCCTAGTATTTACATAATAATAAAAAACAGCTTTCTGAGAGTTGTAGAGTGTAGTTTGAAGAAGAATGTGGTATATTTCTGAAACTGTTACGTTTTAGTTTCCCTCTGATATTAATTAAATAATATCAGCCTTGTCAGAAAGCTGTGTTTCTCTTTATTCAATGTTGTTGTAATATCTAAAATGTGGAGAAATTTAATGAAGACACACACAGATGAGAAAAAATATTACTGTATGTGGGATCATTATGAACACAACTTTTGTTATACCTATTCAACAGCTTTCAATAATAATAATAATAATAATAATAATAATAATAATAGTATCATTAAAATGTTTCACCATGCTCATTTTGTTTAAATATTTCATATAATGTAGCTCAAGTGTTTAATTTGTCACAGATCATCATTCTAGTAATGTTACCATTTTCTTGCTTTATTAGCATTTCCAAGATTTTATTTTATTTTGAAATTTAAATACCTAATTCGAATGAAAGTTTATGTTTTGACCTAACGTATAACTTTTTAATTTACTAAAGGAAGTTTTGCACATAGTAGAGTAATAATATTTTTCATTTCTCTGCTTTTTGTTCTAAAATTTTCTGCAGGATGGTACGAACAAAATTCACTTTCCATATATTTTACGATTTGAAGGAAATCCTGGTTTAGTGGCTTGGTTTTTAAAGTCCATTTCGCGACATTATATCTATCCAACATTTACAGGACAGGAGGAAGTTTATCAAAACGAGACGTTAGTTTGAATCCATATGACGGCATTTTTATGATAAATAAACCGCTAGATAAAGTATTTGAATTTGATTTTAGGGTTTTGAGACAACTTTGGCTCCGCCTGTATGGATGATGATGAGATGACAAAGTTCGTGGAATGAAGAAAGTGTGAGGAAACGGGAGAAAACACTCAAACACGGTGTTTCTCTTCCACAAAGGCCAGATTGCATGAGGTAGGATCGGACGGATGACCCCAAGCACCAGAGGTGAGCGTTCTACCACTGAGCCACCGCATAACCTTGTCCTTGTTCTGAGCAGTAATCAGTTGGTATATAAGAAGAAAGTGGCAAGTAACAATATCCTTTGGAAACTTAAAATAAGTTATGCCTTCTGTCCTTCTTACCTTTTCGACGCGAAGCAACTGCACTTTTGCAAGGCGTCCTTGTAAAATATTGTTTTACGTGCGTTTGACAATTGAGTACCTACCACGTCCGTAGGCCTATGTACACGTTAATAGGTCACTGAAATGGTTAACAGGTTAATACGTATTGTTAAGCTTTCAACCCTCTAAATGCACTCACATCATTTACTTCCTTCCTGCGAGTGACGTCAGGTTTTTGGTTCCGCCTACGACCCTTATTTTTCAGCTTCGGGCGGGAAGACTGCGCTACTTTCTCAGTATATTATACAAGTACTTCTAGTAAAAGCATTTAGTATATTTTTTTTCAGACTGTCTTCATACTAATTTCAAGGTTAGGATTTTCTGTACTGAATTGAAACAAAATACTTTGAACAGTAGCCGAACTTTAATATGTTAAAACTCAAAAGTATAGTCTTTAAAGAATATTTCCTAAATTCCCGATGATGTGCCTCCACTTGGAGGAAACATCTCGTAAAGGAAATTAAAATTAGTATTAATACTTCCCATTGCGTTACAAAATATCACTCTCACATGATAAAAGGAGTAAACTATAACTTCATAAACTTTTGAATTTTAGGATCGATGAAAAAACATTTTTTTGTAAAAATTTCTCTTGATTGGTTACTTGTTAAGACTATATTTTTTTCAAAGTGTGTCATGTGATTGTCAATATGTCTGTAAGTCAAGAGACGTACGAATTATATGATATAAGTTTTGTTTTTAATTTTACTTAAGAGAACACGAAGGACTTTGTCAAGTCCAGAAACATTTTCAGTGTGAAATATCTCAATATAAATGTAGTGAAATATCTCGATTGAAAAAAATACATACAGGGATATAAGGAGGAAAAACTTTTTGAATGTGAATTTCATATTCGTACAATGAAGAATATGACGCAAAATCCAGGGTTCAAGCAATTGCGACATCTCTGAGTAATGTCTTCATTTTTCCGCGTCTAGGTTAAGTTCAACTTAGGTACAAATATTACAAAGTTTCGAGTTTTAGAAGTTTAATGTAAGTGAAAGAGCCAGTTTGCGTGTTGGAATCAACTATAATACCGAACCTAATTTTAGCTAGCTCGTCTTCGTTCGTTCGACATACTCGATATTTATTGAGATAGAAAATGTGTAGATGTAAATTATTCAAAATTGTTAGTCACGTTGGAATCAAGTACTTGGATTTTGATTTAAACGTTATGTAGATCACGTATAATAAAAAATACTGAATCTAATTTTAGCTAACTCGTCTTCACTCAGTCGGCATACACGAGGTTTGTTGAGATAAAATATGTGTAGATGTAAATTACTCAACACCGTTAGTCACATTGGAACCGAGTACATGCATTCTGTTTTAAACGTTATGCACATCGCGTATAATAAAAATATCGAACCTAATTTTACCTAACTCGTCTTCACTCAATCGACATGTTCGATGTTTTATTGAGAAAAAATATGTGTAGTTGTAAATTATTCAAAACTGTTCGTCAGATCTCTCTTGACTAAGATAAAGTTATACATCCTTCTTCACAACAGCAATTACCTCTAGAGAAAGAACAAGGACTGTGTTTTAAATGTGAAGTGCATTCCATATATTGAAAAAATACCGAACCTAATTTTAGCTAACCCGTCTGTACTTGGTTAACATAGTATCTAACTCTTGAGGCTTTTTTGTGGTAAAATGTGTCTTTTATAACAAGAAGTATCGTCAAAGCTATGACTCCACACGGTGATATATTTATTAAATGATGATTAAATCGACTTTGCATTTTAACAAAATAATAACCATACAGAGGTTTTCGTAATTCTTTTTTAGATTGATAGCTGTTTCCTGATGATTATGGAAGTGTCTGTGTTAATTATTTTCAAAGAAATAAACTGTACACATAGTTTATTAGCTGTTAGAGGCATCGTTCATAAAGTTTATCCGTTGCTACACCTTGGGTTTTTAAGCACATGAAGTGAGTTTTAAATGTGAAGAGCTTCCTGTATAATCATGATTACATAGACTATTTCCAAACAAGTATACACTCTTTACCACTTCCTCGACTTATTTTGGATTAAGTGTGTAGCACAATACGTGAGATTCATCACAAGAAATGACAGTACTAGAATCCTACCTCATAACTGCATATTTGTTTGTAAAATAAATTCAGTAGCTATTTATGTAAAAATTATGAAATACGGATCTTCAAAAATGATTTTTGCTTGGTGCTCATCGATGTGTATTTATAAAAGTGTCTATCTAATTTATTTGTAAGAGAATAAGTGTTATATAGCATACATATAACAAAGTGTGGGTCAATGGCTGGCTGACCTAAGTCGAACTTTCTATATTGCTAATCCCCACGCATTTCCTAATGACGAGATATTTGTGTGTAAAAAAAATCAATGGTGTTTATGTTAAAAAAATATCAAATACTGCTCTTCGAAAATGATTTGTGCTTACTATCCATCGGTAGGTATTTATAAAGGTGTTTATGTAAATTATTTGTAACAAAATATGTGATACATATAAGAAAGTGTGAGTAAATAGCTTGCTGACCTAAACTGAACTTTCTCTGTTACTCATACCTACGCTTTTCCAGATTACGACATATCTGTGTGTAAATCAAATTGAGTACGTATTTATGTAAAGAATTGTGAAATACAACTCTTCGAAACCGATCTTGATTTGCTATGCGTCGCTACGTATTTATGCCTGCTGAAAAATATGAAATAGTCCTCGAGAGATCAGCGTAAGCAATTTTGAACTTACCATATAATAATTTTTACATATATATTTTATCTAACCACAGATTAGTCTTTTTTCCTTGTCGTTGCTTCGCTTGCTCATTGGTCCACTCATTTCTATTTTTGTATAAAATCTTTGTCGTCACTTGTTAGACCTAATTTCTTGATATTCATGAATAATCTATTTAAATTTATATTACATAGCAATATAAAAAGTATGTGATTTTACGTAAATAGTTATGCTAACGATACTAACATTGTATAGTAATGTCCTGATACCTCGAGATATCATCTTAAGTAATTTGAACTTAACATTTTAGACAACTGACCACAGATCACTAGCTTTTTTATTGTCATTTGCTTTGTTTGCGCACTTGCACTATCAGCCCTATCTTTGGGTAAATTCTAATAACAACATTACTGTTACCTTATTTTTTCGTATATGATATTCGTTTCATATTTCGTTTTTTAATATTTTCATTCATTTCTTTTATTTTTCCTTGACCATGAACTATGTGTTTGAATTCCTTGTAAATAGAAATAGTAGGCATATGTGATTTTATGTAAATACTTACCCTTGTTTAATAATTATTCAAGTGTATTTTACGCTTTACTAACTTGTAGTAATTATTTTAAAAATTACCACAAAACTACAAAGTACCTCTTGTTTGTGGTATTACGGAAACGACAATCCTATTACGGCAGTAGTTAACATTTTCCTGGATTCTGACATTTGTAATTCAATTGTAATATAATATTGAGATAAATAAATTTAATTTAGTTGAATACGAAAGTACCTATATACATTATTTATAAGGGAAAGAGTGGCATAAAACATACAAATTATAAAGTATGAGTCAATAGCTGTGTGACCTAAACTGAATTGAACTTTATATATTACTCATCCCTCACACATATTATTATAAGGTATTATAATTAAACGCACCCGATTCCTTTGCCACAGTCCAAAAGGTACTAGAATGTACACTGAAATAATTAATTATTTTATTCCTTCATTGTTCAAGGAATAAACTACACTAAACAGAATGAATGTTCTACTCTGCAACATTGTGATCAAGTAATTAACTACCACACCTAACTACACCTTTAACAATAATTTTTTCTATTCTCTTATAAAATGAAACAAAAGGGAGCCTTTCTGTTTGTTTAATCTTGCATTGTAACAGGCTTTGTTTCTTACTTGCTTGTGGACTGCGCAATGCTTTTGTTAGGAATACATAACTTATAATTCCCCCATCAAAATTCCTTTAGACTATGAGAAATTTAGAACAAGGAATGCAGCCGAAATTATGTAAATAACAACAGTCAAAGTACATTTATCGCCACGTACTAGACGTTACTAGAATGCAAAGTAAAATAATAAATTATTTTATTCCTTCGTTGTTCAAGAAATAATGTACATTAAATAGAATAAATGATCTACTCCGTAACATCGTAGATCACATTTGGCTACTTCAGGCAATCAACTACTGTTCTAACTACATCTTCAGCAATACTTATTCTATTGTCTTATAAAATAAAAGAATATCGACCCTTTTTTGTTCGTTTAATTTTGCCCTCGATCAGGCTTTGTTTCTTACTTGCTTGCGGACTGCGCAATGCTATTGTTAGGAATACACAACTTACTATTATGCAATCGAAATTCGTTTAACCTATGAAAGATTTAGAAATCAAATAGATTCTTAAGTTAATGATTCGAAACAACTGGAGCACAACACATTATGTAAGTTCAGTTAACAAGATGATTTCCAAAGTTATCATTTATAAACTTCTTTCACTGTTTTTTTTTATCTCTTCATATAAAGCATGAATGTGGGAAATTTATTAAATTATGATGAGGTTCTACCTTAGGTACAATTAGGTTAGCTTCACTAGATGGTAGCTTCACTAAAAATAACTTTCAAGCAACTGCTATTACCAAGGCAATTTTTTCGCTCATTCTCTCACTTTTTTTCTTCTCTGCTCTAAGGTATTTAAAATTCAATTCAATTCATCATACAATAGTATTTGCTATCAACTCCTTACTTAGGGGAGTATCTAGACATTAGCTCAGTAAAAGAATATATATAACCATCACTGATTCTCAAAAATAGTTGATACATTGAAATAATAAAGAAAGAAAGGGTCATCTCTCCTCCAAAGGAGGACTGTACCTCAATACATTATGAAAGTTCAGTTAACAAGATGATTTGCATGGGTTGGTATTTACCTTTACTATCTATTAGAAATAAGTACAACTATAGTTAGAAAGTCAAAGTAAATAAACTTCTTACATCTCTATTATGTTATATTTCGAAGTTTATAAGAAAAGTATTTCTTTAGTTATAACTCTTACTCATATCTCAAACTTTTTTTTGCTGCCATCAAGTTATTTTTAGTGAAGCTACCATCAAGTGAAGCTAACCTAATTGTACCAAAGTTAGAACCTCGTCATTTCTTGCACAAAGAAAATTAAATAAAAGCGACTTCTACATTAACCATGTCAAGTCAAATCGAGAGCAAAGCAATGCAATGCAAGCTTTCATGAAAATAATTAATTGACTGTTTAATTGAAACAAGTGTTTTATTCCGTCGGCTTGACTAAAACTTGAGGGCCACTCGAAGTTGACCGAATCGATTGTACTGTTACATTCACTTCGTTTCCAACCCTGTACGATGAAAATGCTCGTACATGTGAGAATGTGTGCTTTTTTTAGATTCACTTCGTTTCCAACTCTGGGCAATCTAAATATTGATCTAAGTGATAAGCTCTGCTTTCGTTAAGTGTAAAACGAATTTCAATTTATTATTCACGCAAATTGAGAGCAAAGCAAGCAAACAATGCAAGTTTTCTTGAATGCGCTGGCGTTAACTTCACATTATAGTGGACTTTCTAGAGTAATTCACCCTCGCTATCAAGGAACTTACTATGATAATACAGCGCAGAATATGCTCGCTAGATGGTAGTGAGAGATTTATTAAGTTCTTTATTACAAAAAAATGGGAAATAAATTAGACGGTCCGCTACGTTTCGGCGCCTCCGTTTTGGCGCCGCCGTTTCGGCG